>RCUC01115907.1:0-14430 GCA_003697995.1 Taxidea taxus jeffersonii | reverse complement strand
ATCTTATAATCTGATAGTTTAAATAAAATATCTGGTAATCATGATATAGGGGAACTGCCCCTGAGCCATGCTACCTGATTATTGTCAACATTAAGGGACGCATTTGTGCAAAAACAAAAGAGAAATGAAGACTTATAAAAGGAACTTTATTTGCTCCCAGTCCTGCTGTATATTATTTCTAAAAGAAATAAAATTTAGAGCAGTTGATGGTGTTTGCTTTCAATTCATAGTTCACATTAAATAAAACTGTCAACCCTTCCTTTTGATTTAATATCCCCCCCAAGTTCAATTAAACCCATTTTCCCTGGATTACTGAATACACCAAACAATGGAAAATTATTTAAAGTTGTGTGTAATATTTTCCAAAATGTTAAGATTTTGGCAAAATCTTGGAAGGCAAAGGGTTTTTTTGCCTTCCAAGTTTATATTTATTTCATACATACTTGACAATCTGAAAACTAAGCACATATCATTTTATTTGAAGGAACACTAGCATCTCCAAATTTACCCTAGCCAGAAAAAAATCGTAAGAAATAATTATCATAACCTTAGAAAAATTATGATTCCTGCTAAGTGAACATAAACCTCAATAGAATATACTCATCTTATACAAGTAGCTAAATGGAAGTTCCTAAACAGTTTATTCCTGTACTAAAGATAATGTCAGTCAGATAAGTAACTTCAATTTTTCACATTGGAAGGAAAAAAGGGTCTGAAATGAAGAAAAGCAATGCGATATATGAAAAGTGCTGGACTAGGAATGGGTATGATCAGTTTCTAATCCAGATCAACTTTTTTTTTTAAGATTTATTTATTTGTTTGACAGAGAGAGAACAAGCAGGGGGAGTGGCCAAAAGAGGGAAAAGGAGAAGCGGGCACCCCACTGAGCAGAAAACATAGGTGGGGCTCCATCCCAGGACCCTGGGATCATGACCTGAGCGGAAGGCAGCCGTTTAACTGACTGGGCAATCCAGGTGCCCCATCTAATCCAGATTTACTTTTAACTAAATGTTTCACTTTATTATCTTTAAATATAGCTAAGCCATGCAAAAATGAAAATGCTGAACTAGATCATCTGCCAAATTGCTTCTTATAGCATGGGCACTCTTCTCTTGATAACCCTTACTCCCTACCTTCAAGTAGGCAGAGACCACACTGATGTTCACTTCCTTTCTTCTTTCTACTTTTGCCACAGTTAAGAGCTAAATTGGAGAGTGGGAAAAGAGAAACTGAAAAGGAATGTCTATGGAGTATGTGAGTTCTTCATAGAAAACTAGCTAGGGAAATTAGACCAATTTGTTAATCTCTCCAGACTTCATTGTCCTCATCTATGAAGTGAAATAGTAAAATTATCCCGATAATCCATATGTAATCCCCAATGCATAGAAAACACTTAGTAAAGTCTCTTAGTGCTGTTGTTTATATATAATGTGGAGATGAAAGGAGAACCAGGACTCGTCCAGGTTCATCTATGTCTTCGCTTCCTCCTTTTTATTTTCCCTCTCTTCACATTTTATTTCTTTACAAACATCCATTTCACTCTATATGATGATCTGTATGAAATATCAGGTAGTATTTTAATTTAGTAACAAGAGAAAGTAGGTGTTTTGGATTAGCACTTTATACTGTTTTTTTCGATCCCTCCAGCTCCTTATATTGGACATGGGAAATTAGCAAGGACCCCCTTGCATGGGAGACATTTTCTTGCTAAATCTGTATTGCTTTCCAATTTAGGCCCTTGTCATTGTGTTCCCACAAATGACACAATTTAACAGTGCATGGGTGGATTCTCTAGAGACTGAGAAGGTTCATGTAAATATTCATAAGAGAGGTGTGTCATTTTCCCTCAGTACTACGCACTGCACCCAATTTAGAAAGACAAACTCTCAGCAGATGGGTCTCTGGCCTCTTTCCAATACATGATTTGAATTGTTTTCCAAACACACCACAAATCAAAAGCTGACTGATGTTGCAAACAATTTTTATGCCTCAGAGAATCAAGTGGCAAGGTCAGTGTGATGTACTGCTTTAGTTCTTACACCTTTTAATGGCTCTTTCTGTGATGACATAAGTAGCTTGAGGCTTTTGTAAGATCACAATGAAATATTTCTTATTTTCAATTATCTATCCAGTCACGTGGACAGTGACTGACCCCTAACAACGGTGCAGTGGCCCGTAAGAAATAAGTTTCTGGTTTTAATCTGGTTTCTTAATGGAGAACCAGCCACCTCACACAACCCATCACCCAAAGTGTGGCCTTTTAGACTGAAGGAACAATGGTCAGAAGTGGTCCTGCATCAGCATTATTTAAGATTTCAGTCAATATTCTTTTTTTTTTAAACATATAGAGGGTTTTGTATTTTTTTTTAAAGATTTTATTTATTTATTTGACAGACAGAGATCACAAGTAGGCAGAGAGGCAGGCAGAGAGAGAAGAGGAAGCAGGCTCCCCGGTGAGCAGAGAGCCCAATGTGGGGCTTGATCCCAGGACCCTGGGATCATGACCGGAGCTGAAGGCGGAGGCTTTAACCCACTGAGCCACCCAGGCGCCCCTTCAGTCAATATTCTTTTTTTTTTTTTTTAATTTTTTAAGATTTTATTTATTTATTAGTTAGAGAGAGAGAGAGAGCAAGCACAGGCAGACAGAGAGGCAGGCAGAGGCAGAGGGAGAAGCAGGCTCCCTGCCGAACAAGGAGCCCGATGTGGGACTCGATCCCAGGACGCTGGGATCACGACCTGAGCCGAAGGCAGCCGCTTAACCAACTGAGCCACCCAGGCGTCCCCAGTCAATATTCTTAATAATGGCACAAGGAACATGCTCATTAACTCTGCATAGGAAGCCAGGCTGAGAGAAAGGCAGAGACTAGCAACTGAGAAAATACTAATCCTCTCTCTGTGACTGTATATAATTGGATTCTTTATCAAAAGCAACACAACAAAACTCGGCAAGGAGAGTAGAGATAAACATCATGGGGAGGAAAGAGAAGACAGAAAAGCAATAAACGGGTCAGAAGTTCTGAAGCCAAGACCTAACTCAGCCATCTACTAGATAAATATACTACATAAATGTATACATATATGTTTAAATCTTGAGCACATCACTTCATTTTTCTTTACTTTAGTCGTAAATGGGGATAGAAATGCCTACCTTATTTGCTAGAGTTCTGTGAAACTCTACATCTGCTCATTTGATTTTGAAAATAAAAACACGAAAAATGTGCATTCCAGAGAAAATAACCTCAACTCTCGGTTGTCCTACTCATATCAAGTCTTACTGAGGAAATTATATCTGTGGAAGACTGATTACTTCCCCCCCCCCCCCCCGTCCCCGCCATTCACTATTTGTGCTATCCTACTGCCAAGGCCACTACCACTCATCAACCCATCTTTTCCAGGCCCTCCCCTGGCTTACAATAACTCTAGTACACTGGCAACTCTCAAACACTTATCACCAGTCCCCTCTGTCCTCTGAACATCAGTCTACCTGATATGCTCACTTAGATATCTCAGAAGCATTTTAAGTTTATTTTATAATAGTAATAATTAGAACAATGATAAGAGCGGCCACAGTTAGCAAACATTTACTTCATGCCAGGCACTATGCTAAGTAGCTTTTCTTTATTTTCCTGCCCTGGCAAGACTCTTCTCCCTTTAACTTAACACTGTTGTTGACAGAATTGTGAAAAGAGCCCCCTTGAACCTTGAGTGATCCTTTCACATCCCCTTGATGAAGAACCACCGCTAGAGATGCATCAAGAGCGCCATCTTAAAGTCAGACTCTTGAACTATAATGACCATTTCTTCTCTGTTCTCCCTCCACTGGAACTGGTTTCTCTGGGTGGATTTCAATGGTACATCCAAGGCTTCCAACACAGGGTACTCCAAGAAAACTACCCTCTGTCATCTGTTATTTCACTTGCTAGATGGCCATTTGAGGATGTGGGGATGTGTGATCCCAAGCCCCAACTCCCTGACCCCAGTACGAAGCTCCCCAGGATACATGTGTCTTTTCCTGAAGAGAAATTTTTCTTCTCTGAAGGAATTGATGTATTTCTTCTTCCTCACCCTAAAATCCTCTCACTTTTCACATCTTCCATTCAATTTGGTTTCCACAGAACATGCAACTAAATGCAAATTTCAAATACAGCAATTATATAGGCTCTTATTGCCTATGCACTTACGTTTCACTTCCCATCTTGATCCTGGTCCTTTACACAAATTTTAAAAATTATTTGTCAGAAAAATTACCCCAAATTTGGAAAAAGGCAAAAGAAATTATCAGGTATGTTTTCAGGGCAGTGCTGGGCTTGATATTCTATTTAGTAGCCATTTACGATTGAGTAGGGACAGAGGTTAACTTGCAGATTTTGTTTAGCAGAAATGCAAATAATGGCTGACCAGTGAAACCCAAAGGTTATGATTTATGGCACTGTTGGACAGTAGCCAGTTTTATAACAATCTAGCAATATAGTAAATTGCAATAAATCTAATAAAAACCAAATGTTCTTTGGATTGTTTTTTAACATTGTACTGTTTTCCTCATCAATTAATAAGATAAATGAAATCTATGACATGCATTCATTTTATATTTTCTTGAGTCAGGATTTTTCATTTTTTAAAATTATACTTTAGCATATTTTATGTAATCATAAATTTACATTTCCATTTATATTTTCTCATTTTGTTATATGTATTTTTGTTGTATGTTTGCTTGAATTATTATCATTTGTAGAATGAATTCAGATAGAAAATTAAAATGAGATTATATTTATATTTATATATGAAAACACCATATAAATATATTCTTTCTCTATATATATATATATTTATATATACATACATACATATATGCCTATAGTTTAGCAGTATTGTCAAATAAAGCAATATGGCAGGCACTTGCATCAAAAACAGTATGTAGAACTAGACACCGGCCCTCTCATACTTACCACTAGTGGGATCATATTAGAGTATTATATGAGGGCTCAACTATGAAGAAATACAACACTCCTTATCAAGTTTAAAAGGGAGTTGCTGAATAAATTGCTACCCGTATCTACCAAGGATAGAATAAGAAGATACGGATCACTCCACAGGGCAAAAGTTGGGTTAAATGAAAGAACCAACATTCTATAAAGAAAATGTCCTAAAATGTTTTTGAAAAACTGGCTAGATGAAGTTTGATTGAGTTTTCCTTCTAGATATCATCCAGTTCGTATTCTGCCTCTTCAGAGCATTACCCTCAAGCTCACTTTTCCTCCTTATTCTTCATATTCCTTAAGCTTTCCCTTGGAGAATCTAAACTTCTTGTGGAAACAGCATAAAGTGCTTGATATTAAAGTCCTGAGCAAAGTCAAAGACATGAGAAGTCAGAAAGAAAGGGTGTAAGGGTAAGAATTTGAGAGAGAGATTTGGAAGTAAGGAGGGAAATTCTGGCCAACACCTATACCCTGGATACTCAGGAAATGGTGGACTCTTCCTCAGGAGAAATGAGATGCAGTATATCCAAGGCAAAGAGTATTTAGTGAAGCTGAAGTAGTTCTCATTAAGAGTTAGTATGGATTCACAAAAAGAGCTCCAGTGCCTGAAGTCTGAGGTTTCAATGCCACCATTTATTAACTATGTGGCCTTGGGTAAATGTATCCCAGAGCCTCCATCTTCCCATCTGTAGAATATGGATGATTACACCTACCTTGCAAGCTTAAGGTGAAGATTAAACAATGCAGAGCCCCCAGCATAGTTCCTGGACCATACAACGTGCTAGGTAATTAATTCAATTCCATAGTTATTAAGAGGCAATTCTGAATTCAGGCTGTGGAGATGGATCTGAGGCCAAGGCACAAAAAGATCCTGTTTTTTTCCAGGGCTCTATCACCAGTATGAAATGGTATGAACAATTAAGAAAAGTCAGTATCAGGAGGAAAATGAGCAACTAAAGAGCAAATAAAAATAGTAACCTCTCTGGAATAGATTAATGTTTTAACCTATACTAAGCTAATGAAGTAATGAAGGAATGTGTCCTGTATGGAAAAAGCATATAATTTCTAACTTGAGATTTCTTCCCACTGTAGGAAAAATTGCTTTAAAGGTTGTAATGGTGGTTGCTATAGGCAACAGGAATCACAAGGTGGAAAAGATTGGGGGAGGAGGGAAGGTGATAGTACTAGAGGGAATCTGTCTTTGCAGAAATTCTGTATTCCCATTTCCCATTCCCATTATCTGTTCTGAATTTGGGTGGCAGCATAAACTTAGTAGAGACAAGCAAAAGAAAAAGTCTGGCCTAGGCTTGCAAAAACAATCCCTCAACTAAAGACGCTCTTTTCTCTGGGATGGCCATCTTCTTCTGTCAAGCCTGCAGTCCGAGAGCTAAAGTAGGAAACAGCATTGTCCAGCCAGTCCAATGAGCCCTGTCAACAATGAAGTGATAGATGTCCCAGTCAGCCCTAACTTCCGTAAGCAGAGTCTGTGGCTGAGAGGATCAATTTATCTGACCAATATTCAATACCACTACTACCTCTCTGAACCCTGTGCAGTAATAAAAATTTCAGTTCAAGAATTACACTAGTCTACTATTAATTAATGTTAAATACTAATTAATGATTCATAGGGAAGACCTTCAAGTGAATCATCAACTGAAAAAGAGTTTAATGCTTTTAAAATTTTCACATTCTGTAAATTTACTGAGTAAATCTCTCTGGAATAAAGAAAGTCAGAGATGGAAAAAAAACACCAAGTAAGTATTTCTAATATTTTACCTACTAGCATAAGTGAATCTACTATCAACTACTAGGGAAAGATGCCTGCAGAGCAGATGAAATGGATGAGTTAGATTTTTCTTCATGGGAGACAATGGATTCCACAGCCTTCCTTGACATATCCACAAGCCTCTTTCTATTTACCTCAAGCTGAGAGGGGAGATGATTAAATATTAAAATAAGCAAGCTGCTATCTCTTTGTTTCTGCCACCTTCACAGAGGGTTTTGTATTTAAAATCTGAGTGTGATTACAGAGCAAAAAGTGAAGGATCTAACTACAATAAAAATCAGTATAACATCAAAAATATACTTACCTGACACTGTTTTTTTCTTTTTAAGGAGAAATATGATATCGTTAACACTTTTGATTTACTACAACTTTGGTTTTATCGGTGATCATTTTTATTTTTTCACACCTTTGGAAATATACGCATCATTTCAATAGACTTTTTCACAGATTTAAAAGAAAAAAAAAGCAAAAGCCATTATAATACTGGGTAACTTCTGTCATTTAAACTACTATCTTGATTATAAAATGAAGGAGTGACTTCTGAATCTCTATACTAAATAGTAATGATCAAACTAGGTCTTGAAAAGGCAAGTTTCAGGGGTGCCTGAGTGGCTCAGTGGGTTAAAGCCTCTGCTTTCAGCTCAGGTCATGATCCCAGGGACCTGGGATCGAGGACCTGGGATGGAGCCCCGCATTGGGCTCTCTGCTCAGCGGGGAGCCTGCTTCCTCCTCTCTCTCTGCCTGCCTCTCTGCCTACTTGTGATCTCTGTCTGTCTAATAAATAAAGAATCTTTAAAAAAAAAAAAAAGAAAAGGCAAGTTTCAGCTCCAGCCCAGAACTGTGTGACAATTACTGGAGAAACAGTTTAATTTTGAGAATTATTGGAGAAACAGTTTAACTTCTTTTAACATCATTTTACTCACTTGCAAAAGGGAAGAACTAGATTGGTCTAATCTTGACTCTTGGTTTCCAGCCCCAGGAAGACATAAGAGCTAATCCAGCCTTCCTTTGACTCTGATAGGGGAAAGCTAAAACCATAAACACAAGCTTACAAATTGTATCTTCCTGGAGGGTAGAGATGAGATTGCATTGACTTCCTTATTTGGAACTCAGTACAATGCCACAATATTTCAACATTTAGGGACACCTGCGTGGCTCAGTGGGTTAAAGCCTCTGCCTTGGGCTCAGGTCATGATCTCAGGGTCCTGGGATGGAGCCCCCCATAGGGCTCTCTGCTCAGCAGGGAGCCTGCCCCCCCACCCGCCTGCCTGCTTCTCTGCCCATTTGTGATCTCTGTCTGTCAAATAAATAAATAAAATCTTTAAAAAAATATATTTCAACATTTAAAATTTATAAGTACTTCTTTCATGAGGGATTCAACTGAGGAAAAGGTCTAAATTGTCTGTAAAGAAGACATTTTCTCCTACAACTCAGAACTGTTCAACGTGTTTTAAGAACATCCCCAAATAATTATTATTCCAAAACAGCCAGCAATTTTCCCTGACATGCTACCCCCAAGCTCTCATCAAGCTTTCTTACATTTTCCTATATCTATTGACAGTGCTTGTTCAGGCTGAAAATGAGATTTTGCCATTCCAGGAAGAGGGGGTCAGAGGGAGTCACAATTTCATTTAGTAAGGTTTTATAGCATTTTATGCATTGTCAATCAAACACCACAGATCAAGTTTCTTAAATATTTGTAAAACAACTTCATAATAGATTTTTAAAAGATTTATGTAAAATACATTATTTTCTACATCTACCATCTCACCAATGGTTATGGTTTCCAGTGATACTCAAATATGGACCTCTTTAATTCTCTCAAAATCTATTCTAGGAACAAAAATGTTCACTACAACATTGAAATAGCAAAAAAAAGAAAAAAGGCAACACTGATAAGAGAATATTTTCTGTGAGTATTTACAAACATAAGAAATTCTTATTATATAACTAGGTTAAAATATTAATTTTTAATATGGTCACAAATTTGCTTTTAAATACTGCATATATATATATATACACATATATATTTATTTTAAAAACATTAGAATGAAAAACAAAGCATCATCATTAATTTACATGATTTATGTGACTAATACCACACTAATTTTCTCTATTTTCTACTTGTAATATGGATTACTTTTATTTTTTTAAACCTTTTATTTATTTGACAGAAAGACATTGACAGTGAGAGAGGGAATACAAGCAGAGGGAATACGAGAGGGAGAAGTAGGCTTCCCACTGAGCAGGGAGCCCAATGTGGGGCTAGATCCCAGGACTCTGGGATCATGACCTGAGCCATAGGCAGATGCCTAATGACTGAACCACCCATGCACCCTATGTATTACTTTCTAATGAAGATTGCATATGAAAAGAGTTATGCTCAAATTGCATAAATAAAAATTATTTTAGTATATTTTAATTTTTTAATGAGTCATATAATCTTTTAGGAAGAAGCAGAAGGTATCATAAATTTAATCAAACATTTACAATATAATTTGGTGTCACAGCAAAAGTGTTCCTAAGGCAATGGAAACATCACTATAGTTTCTGCCTGAAGTGTTTTAACTTTAGTTGATGCTGGTAGTTAATGTATTATAATCAAAAATATTTATAGATTTTAAGTTTTAAAAGCTTTATACTTAATGTGACATAATCCTATTTAAATATATTAAATTTGAGTTTTTCTAAATTTGAAAGTGTCATAAAATTCTTTTTATGAATTCTGATGGCTTTGTAAAATTATTATAAGATACAGTATTGCATTGTTTCCTATAACAGAAATATCTTAATAAATGTGATTCAAAATATCATCTGAGATAAAAGGATAGTAAAAATTGAAAATGTCATTCTTTCTGTAAATAACATAAGAATCCAGAAGAGAGAGTTGAACAACAATATAATGCAGGCATTAACATGGTAAGTAGGATGACTATATGGGATCATAGAAGTGGTTAGAAAACATCAACATTAGTAAGTATAAATAGTTGGCTACTATAACAAATAGGGATAAAGACTAGAAAGGGGACTATTAAGGGACAGAAATAATGAACTCTGCTGGTATGTGGGTGCTATTACTTGGAATTTTCATTTTGCTATTTCAAAGTAATGTTAAATATTTTGAATTATAACTGTTTGTTTCTTGCAATTATCACATTCTATACAGACATAGTTTTTTCCCCATATTTTATGATGATTTTTGTATGCTGTTATTTTACCTTGGAGGAAATATGTGAGAAGTTCTATATGTTTTATTATTCCCATCGTATAGAGGCACCCATGGAGACCAAAAAATGTCATGGAGAGAAACAGTGATTGAATTGGAAACGCAATTCAACCTTGTTCCTTCTTTGAACATCCACTATGAAACCAAGTGCTGCTCTCTTACTGTAGCCCATTAATTATTTTTAGTTATCAGAATTTTGAACTAATAAATTATTTCTGTAATTTCAAGAATTATTAAAATCTAAGTAATCTTACCAAAACCTACTCAACCCAGGAGCCGTCATTACTTTTGGTGCTGTGATACTTCAACTAGTAGAAGTTAAGAGGTGGGGCTCCTCATTGGCTTAGCAAGTTAAGTGTCTGCCTTTGGCTCAGGTCATGGTCTCAGGGTCCTAGGATCGAGCCCCGCATTGGTCTCCCCGCTCAGCAGGGAGTCTGCCTCTCCCTCTTCCTTTGCCTTTCCTCACCCCGACTTGTGCTCTCTCAAATAAATACATAAAATCTTGTAAAAAAGAAGTTGAGACAATAGATGCACAAAATATATTTCATTTCCAGAAAAGAATGTTCTTGCCTTGTATGGCACAACTATAAAGATGGAAATGGCTTTCTTATCATCAAAATCATTAAAAACTAAAAGAGTACACCAAGAAAACCAATATATACTTAGAAATACCCTTGGCTTTGAAAGATAAAGTATTAAGTCAAAATACATTCTTATTGCTTTCAGAGAGAGGACAGCTTCAGATCACTTAGGTCAATCTCATCACCAAGACAACAGAGCCAGAACGTGCCACTGTCTATTAAACATTTCTCCTAGGGAATTGTCTGCGAAGCAGTATATATATTAAAAAAAAAAAAAAAGATGGGAAACAAAGTAAATAATCAGGAAATATTCATCTATTAGCTGGGGAAAAAAAGCTGGGGTATAAAAAGGAATTACACTTCAGCACCCAAATGATTAGCAGTAACCTACTAGAGATTCCCGAAGTAGTTTCCTTTCTTATCACTGAGTGACTCCATATTTAAGTCCAATTAAGGTTTAGTGAAGTCATGCCATTATCCTCTTGCCATAAATCAGTGATTCTCAAAGGCTTTTAAAAAATACAGATGATGGCGGTCCTCTCCCCATAGATTCTGATTCATTCACTTGGGATGGGGGTTAGGCATGTTTCCTTAATTAGTCCTCATTATCTACAAGGAACCAAAATTTCAGGACCACCAACTAGATTAATGGTTTTCAACGATAGCTGTACATTGTAAGTACTTTGAAAGCCTTAGAAAAATTCGTAAACCCAGGCCCCATGCAAGACGAATTAAATCAAAATCTCTGGAGAGGGGCCCAATATCGGTAGAGTTAAAAGGCCCTCAAGTCATTACAATGGCCAGACAGGGTTAAGAACAATGGCATTATTTTCACTTTCTGAAACAATTCAGTCAGCTCTGATCATTATAATTATGCCTACAATTTTTTTTTTAAAGACTTTATTTATTCATTTGACAGACAAAGATCACAAGTAGGAGGAAAAGCAGGAAGAGAGAGGAGGAAGCAAGCTCCCCACTGAGCAGAGAGCCTGATGTGATGCGGGGCTCCATCCCAGGATCCTGGGACCATGACCTGAGACTAAGGCAGAGGCTTTAACCCACTGAGGCACCCAGGCGCCCCTATGCTGACATTTTTTTTTTTTTCAGATTTTATTTATTTGACAAAGAGAGATCACAAGTAGGCAGAGAGGCAAGCAGAGAGAGAGGAAGGGAAGCAGGCTCCCTGCCGAGCAGAGAGCCCGCTGCAGGGCTAGATGCCAGGACCCTGGGACCATGACCTGAGCTGAAGGCAGAGGCCTTAACCCACTGAGCCACCCAGGTGCCCCTGCTGACAATTTTTATCTGAAGATCATCAGCACAATACCTCATACTAATTTAAAGAGAGAAAATGGCTAAGAAGTTAACTAGAGACACACAGTTCAACAGGCTTAAACATGACAAAGGGAAATGTAGCATGCTTTCATTCTGGTTATAGTATAGAAGTCACAGCCTGCAGAAAGCCAATGGTATTTTCAACCTACAGTACCTACAGGTTAGCTAGGCTCAGTCTCTATGGCATTTTAAAGTATTTAGAGTCCATTAAAGAACAGGGAACTTATTACACACATTTTTCCTTTCTCCATCTATGTTCACAAAACTTTATGTTTGCAGTTTCAAAGTAAAGAAGGGTTCTGTTTGGTAATATTTTTGAGATAGAAACGAGTAACTATCACTCTGTATACCTAGAAAAAAAGAATCAAAACTTAATTCAGTTCTTTTTTTCCTATGTACACTACAAGTAGCACATAGGAGTTTTTTTGCTGTTGTTACACTGACTTTTAGAATCCAGAGAAAGCACTTGTTTTTCTTTGCACAGAATTCATGCAACTAGATCAGTAAATACTTTCTGCGGGCTGTATGCCCAGAAAAGGAAATAGCTTTTGTACAGAACTGTTTTCCGTGGTGAATTTTTTGTAATGGAATTGTATCTGTAGCCTCACTTGTCTCTATTAAGCCCACTATTATAATAGCAGTTATTTAAATAATTTACATAAAATAAAAAAATTTTAATAGGTCTTAAAAAAATAGCAATGCTATAGAAGATTGACACAGAAATTCAATATTGCAAATACGTTATGTATGTTATTATTTGTGAAAGTGTCTGATGATTTAAGGCAAAGTGGCAAACCGAGAATATTTGTGGACATTACGTCCTAAAGGAAAAAATGGACTTTTCTGAACCTTGCTTTTATCTGTAAATTAGAGTGATAATGCCTACTCTCAGTATCCTCCTAGGGATACTGTGAAGGTATAAAGGCGAAAAGCATGGGAGGAAACTTGGCAAACCAATTATGTAAAATAAATTACTCTTATTACTTTAAAAATGCTATCATTGAGGAAAACACTAGTGGAGAACCATTAATGAAGAAGAACTATCACTAATTTATTTTTTTAATGTATTAAGTTTTATTTTAGTTCCAGTATGCTTAATATACAGTGTTATATTATATTTATATAATATTACAATATATATTACATTTCAGATGTACAATATAGTGATTCAATTAATTTATTATTTTAAAGAAAAAATTTATCAAGATAATAGTGCTCATAGGTTTTTCTTTTTTTTTTATTTTATTTTTGTGTTCCAAGATTCATTGTTTATGCACCACACCCAGTGCTCCATGCAATTCGTGCCTCCTTATTACCCACAACCAGCCTCACCTAAACCCCCATGCCCCTCCCCTCCAAAATCCACAGTTTGTTTGTCAGAGTCTACAGTCTCTCATGCCTCGTCTCTCCCTCTGATTTACCCCAATTCACTTTTTCTTTCCTTCTCCTAATGTCCTCCAAAAATTTATCAAGATAATAGTGCTTGTATAATCAATATTCAATTGATTTAATTCTGGTCTTGAACTAAACACAATCTAATCTGGAATGTTATGATTGCCCCAAAATTCAGGACGAATGAAATCTTTTAAAATGAAGGATTTTTAAAATTAATCAATAAAGGATGTTTTGGGTTCTGGTTCTTAAAAAACAGCAAATAACAGAAGAAAGTGAAGAGTGTTTATATTTGGGAGCCAGGAAAACTGTCAGAAAATAGAAACTTCTGGGGTACCCAGCTGGCTCAGTCAATGGAGCATATGACTTTTGGTCTCAGGTTTGTGGGCTTCAAGCCCCACGATGGATGTAGAGATGGCTTAAAAATAAAATCTTTTTTAATTTTTAATTTTTTTATTTAAATAAAAATTCATTTATTTATTTAAATAAAAATTTATTTATTTATTTAAATTTAAAAAGCTTAAAAAATTAAAAATAAACTAAAATAAAATCTTGAAAAAATAAAAACAGAAGCTTCTTATGTGTCTGGTATAATACTCATCTATTTTCTCCACTTTTGAGTGATTTTGGAAATACCAGAAGAAAACAATAATATTTTTTAAAAATTACAGCAGATGTTAACACTGTTACTTCTCTGGTTTAAAACGTACACTACAGGGGTGCCTGGGTGGCTCAGTGGGTTAAAGCCTCTGCCTTCAGCTCAGGTCATGATCCCAGGGTCCTGGCATCGAGCCCCACATCGGGCTCTCTGCTTGGCAGGGAGTCTGCTTCCTCCTCTCTCTCTGCCTGCCTCTCTGCCTACTTGTGATCTCTGTCAAATAAATAAATAAATAAATAAAATCTTTTTTAAAAAATAAATAAATAAAAAATAAAACCTATGTTACAGGGACCCTTGGCTGGCTCAGGGGGTTAAGGATCTGACTCATGGTTTCGGCTCTGGTCAGGATGGTGGTGAGATCCAGCCCTACACTGGGCTCCGTGGAGAGTCTCCTTTCCTCTCCCCATACCCCACTCCCCTTACTTTCTCTCTTCCTTTCTCTCTCTCTCTAAAATAGATAAAGCAATCTTTTAAAAAAA
>RCUC01115906.1:0-24305 GCA_003697995.1 Taxidea taxus jeffersonii | reverse complement strand
CAAACATGTAGTAAGTACCAGACCGTACAGTGCTACAGATGGAGATAGAACAGCTGAGACCTGCTGTCTGAACTATGGGGGCTGAAGGAAGTCATACATGCTAGGAATTACGGCTACTTCCAATCCAACCTTAGGAATTTGAGGATCAACACCCCTGAGTGACAGCACTTGTCTAGAATATGTGCTTTCATGTGAGGCAGCTTAGTGATGCAGCAAATGTAAGCAGGGTTTCCATCTCCTCTTTCATTCTTGGGTAGTTAGAGTTTATGTTTCACTTAGAGTCAGTTTTCCAATTCTCCAGTTTAGGTATTTCAAAACGTCAATGTGCCAGCTATTTCGGTATGCATTATATCTTACAATCCCTATGAAACAGGAGCCCAGAAATCTGAATCATGCATTGTTTACGATGCCACAGACAGCAAGTGAAGAACTGCAACCCGAACCAAACCTAAGACTATAAAATCTACATCTTTTCCAATGCACCTCTGATTAGCCAGTCAAGAAATTGTGGTATTATTTGTTTTATTGATGGTCTTCATGGGCTTGGAGTGATGTGTTGGGCCTATGGAAAGGCTCTTTTCAATGTCGACCTTAAATAAGAAATAACTCTTTGGGCAAAGTGAGTTTGAAGCATCTATTTTGTTGCCTACACTGCAGAGGATTCCTGCAAAGCTGGGGAGAAAGGAATCCCTGATCTCACAAAGAGAAAGAGAAGCTAGCACTTATCAGATGGCGTACTTCCAGAATGCTTGGCAGAAAAATACTGTTGATGGCTAAGCTTTCCACTAACATCAGTTAATAGAGACTCCATATTTAAAGACCTACTTTTTTTTTTTTTTTTAGGCAAGTGCATGTGTGAAAAGCAAAGCTTACACATCAGTCCTTGAAGCAAGAAGCAGTGATGGGAGCTTAGACCACACAGCATGGATCAAGAAGTAAGTTACCACACATGCAGGAGGACCTAGTGGGACCAAAGCATCTTGGCCACACTTGCGGAAGGTTGTCAGAACCCCCTTTGTTGAAGAGTGAGAGACAAATATCAGAATCTTATGTAGCTCAACGTGTCTCCTTCTATTCAGACATAATTCACTCCAACAGTTTACTTCCTTCATAGGTAAAAATCTATAGACATGGTCATGAATGCCCACATGGAAAAATAGCCTCAAACTGGTAAAACTCACAGTATTTGTCCCTAATTACATAGTACAGATCACTGAAAATGCTACTGACACACTAATAAAGTTTTCTAAAAGTCCTGAAGAAACCAGCTTTCGGCCTTTACCCAGTTTTTGGAAGTTGTGTAGATTGGCACAAACTGATAGAAACACTCAAAATTAATTTGTAATAAGTAAGAATGATTTGAAAATACGAAACTGTATTTCAATGTGAGAAAATAAGATCTATCAGCCTGTTAAGGACTGATCTTTATCAAACTATCCAAAGTATAAATTGCTTGATGGTACAACTCCACATGTTCCTAAATCAATCACAACTGGATTCTGCTCTTACAGATGCAAAAACCAGGTTAAGAGAAACACTCTCAAATACCCAAAAAAACAAGCAAAATAAAAAAGCAAATGAAAAAAAAAAAAAACCCAAATCAGAAACAAAACCTCACTTGATTTTTCACATTGTGTGAACAAGGTTCATTACTGCTTGGGCGTGTCGTGTGTTACACAACCATGCTGGCCATAATATTTTCTAGTCTGGTAGTTTTTTTTTTCTTGTTCAGAAGTTTGTCTTTTCTGTAGAATATAAAGCAGTGCTGCTCAGATGGCCAGTGCAGTTTCTTTGAAATGTAGCCAAGTGAAGGTTGAGGCATGTCCATGCCCTTGTCGGGTGGTTCTTTTAAATCGTTATGCTATATACTTTAAAGATTGAGCCTGACAAAATAGCCTCCAGGACTAAGGGTACTTTGTACATAATGTGTCAGATGTCTGGAAGAGGTAGCTGATTGTTTACTTTTGAATCGCTTTCCCTCTAAGGGAAGTGTGTGTTAACATTACAGCATTCCTTGGGGAGGGGTGCCAAGATGCAGACATCCTTTAGTTGGCCTTTCCTGGTGAGGGAACAGCATCTCTTTCATATGGCTAGTAAATCTGAGGGTTGAGTCTGGAAGGATCGTAGTATCACAGCTCTAACAAGTCACGTAAGTGGATTATTCTAGAACAAGGTAAACCATATGCAAAGCTGGCATCACCAGCTCATTATGCTGTCATAAAGGTGGTTCACTCTGGTGACAAACAATTAAACATCCAGATAAGGTATGTAATATAGATGAAGCTAGAGGGAAAAAAATCAATTAATACAACATGCTATATCACATCTGGACCTTTGATGGAGAGAAAGGAAGAATGAAGAGGAATAAAAATGTGTTTACAAGCATTCTATTCTCCTAGGATGATTAAGAAAAGTTTCCCTAGAGTTTTCCCAGTCTGAAAGTTCTTAATCTCAGTAAAGTTTGTATTACTAGTCAAGAACTGAGAGACTTTTTTTTTCCTCTTCTCCCAGAGTGGACATTTTATACGTATTCTGTATTTAATTAAGCTTAATTTTCTGGATTTTTAGGTCTCTGAGACCAGTAATGTGAACATCACCTTCCTTTGCTTGTTGGGTGTGTATAAACCAATTAAACCAATATTTTCACATTTATATATTTGCATAATTAAGGTTATGGGCTCTATGTTGACTATCATCTCCTAGTTGATAATTTCCCTATCATGTTCAAGCATTGAATCTGTCTAAACATATCTAACCCAAAACTACATCAGTTTCAACACGTTGGTAGTAACCTTCACTCTGCTTATGAAATTCCAATAGTTGTTTTAAGCATTTATATAACGATACATAGTATCGATATATAAAAGCATGAACATGAATGTACTAAGTATAATACATAGTCATTATTTGCTTCACGTTACAACTTAATTGCATGAAAGTCAGACTTTTATTCCCACCCATGTTCATTATTATTATCTCCATATGATCCTTTAGAAGCAATCCCAGATAGTGCTTACTACGTCTTATAAATCCCTAAGTATCACAATCTCTGCAAATAATTCCACTTGAGTATTGAGGGATTGGTAAGAATGAAAATAAGGAAGGAAAATTTTCTAATAGGTCTACCTATTAAATGTACCCATATCTTTCTTTTCAGGTTTACTTTTTTTTTTGCCTCAAATGCAAATGGAAAAGTCCAATTAAGGGCTGAACATCATTGCCACTCAACATTACAACGATAAGCATTATAGCCTTCTTAACTCTAAAAGCAATTTCCAAAGAAAAGGGCCAAATGCAGCTCCATTTGAAGACTATTTGCACCCTGCACTTAGAGCCGTCATAACACTTACACTATTATATTGTCTATGTTGTTGGTCTTTGCTTGTTTTGTTTCCTTATTTTCACACCAGTCTATATCCCCTTGAAGCAAGAACTGTATCCTACTGATCTGTATCCTACTGTATCCTACTTCAGCGCCCCCTGACTATATTAGCAGTGACTGCTAACATACATCGAATGACTGTCAAAAGAATATGGTCAAAAATATGAGAAAACTTAAAGTACTGATTCATGCAGTATACAAATTTTGCTCAAGGGAATAAACAGAAGTACGTTATAGATTTCTGGCATTGTTGGAGGGCATCTATTAACTGGTATAAAACATTATGAAGATGTCTAAAATTATGTTTTTTAAACAGATACTCATTCTTGTCTTAAATTCTAATTTATGAAATGTTGAATTTCCATGAGGCCTGCATAGACAACTTCCTCCGTGTCTTCTCATTAGAAAGAAAATCCATATTATTTGTGTTAGGGAAACATGATGATTTTATAAGCGCTGAGTGCTAGACTCATTATTAGTCAAGGACCCTGAAATTTCATTCCTGAGTAACAATATTAGTCAGAAATATACTCTAAATAATCAACCCTTCAGTGTTTCGAAGTTTTGTTTTATCCCTTTATGACCCCCAACTTCATACCACTGTAGAAGTCTTGAGAAGTTTTCCTCAAGTAGTGACACATTCATGTAGGTTATCCTTTAGCCCTTCAGTTATTTTCTTGTAAGACTCATGTTATAGGGGCACCTGGGTGGCTCTGTCAGTTGAGCGACTCTTGATTTTGGCTCAGGTCATGATCTCAGGTTCCAGAGATGGAGCCCTGAGCTGGGCTCGCCACTCAGCCGGTAGTCTGCTTGAGATTCTCTCCCCCTCTGAGCCTCCGCCCACTCATGCTCTCTCAGTTTCTCAAACAAATAAATAAATAAAACTTAAAAAAAAAAAAAAGAAAAGAAAGAAAGACCCATGTTATTTAACACCTTCTTTGGTATCTAAGTAACTCCAAAATTATGGGCTCATATCCTGTTGCCTTGCTCATACATTTCTCCCCCCAGTCCATAGAGACCACTCTTTATGCTTTGCTTTGAAGGGGCTTCCTTTGCTTGGAAAGCAGACACTCTTTCCTGGGCTCCTGCGAATCACAGGCAGACCTTCCTTGTTACCTGCTCACTACAAGATGTCTCAAAACCTTTGAGATGACAAACATATTCCTATAACATGTAACTCACACAAGACATCTTTTTCCATATGTCTGTTTTCTTTCCCTTCCAGACATTTGTTATCTAAATAGTGACACAACACCTTCATTAGGGCCCTACATACTTGCATATGCTGTCAAGAGTCTGGATTCCTCTCAGATATACAGCAAATGAGATTACAAAACAACGATACAAAAACACATTTAAAAACTGTTTTATTTGCCATGGTAATAATGGCTTAATGCAAAGAACCACAAGAGTGAAAAATAAGTGGTTATATTTGACAAGTCATAGAAATAAGATCATAAATAGCTCTTTGTCCCTATTAGTGATGTTAACATTATTGATATTTTCACCGCCATGGATAATTTAATGTAGATATTTCTTTTAGAAAGAACAGAAATATATATGAAATGTTCCTTTCTTGGGAATTACATGTTACATTGTGGTACTAAGTTCGTGTACTCAACTGAGAAATTTTTGTCGTTATTATTACTGGTCATTAAAACATGATAATAATATAAATGTGCCATTCATAAACATCAAATACAAAACTTTTAGGTAGTAAAACAGATAAATTCAGTCATGAATCTTTGCATTGTAAAAGGATACAGCTTCATACAAAAAAAGGGTAGATGGTGAATTCCCTGAAATAGTCCACTTCCCAGAGTTTTAAAAGAAGGATTGGATTATTTTAAAACCGATTGATTTTTCAGGAATGTATCTTTCTGTAAAGTGAGGCAAATCTGTCTACTACCTAGCCACTTGCTTTTACTGTGTTGGCCTACTTAGGTATAGGAGGAGTAAAGTGATAAATGCTATTGCAGATTTTTTTCCCCAGGGGTTTAAAAAGAATGCATTTCTGTAAGGCAGAGTTTAGCAAATGCAAAAGTCATTGGATCTTTAAAGAGAATTTCAAAATCATGTCAGGGCTTCATGAAATTCCATCAAATCAAACATGAAAGTACATTACCTAGAAAAAATATTATTTCTTGGTTAGTTGTGTATGACAGTGCAAGAGATCAGTGAACAGCAAAGATATTTTTTCCCCTTTCCGACAGATAGGGAGACAGTAAAGAAAAATGAAAGAGGGTTGCCCGAAGCAGCACCCAAAGCAATAACTTTTATGTCTCCCTTCATGTCATCCTGGCAGCTGGATTAACTTATCTCTCTCAACACACTGCTGAATAAAAAACCCATTGCAGCAATTAAGAAATATTATTGGCAGACAATTAGGAGAATGAATATAAATTTCATTGATTATTATTTTCTGTACCTCATTTCTTTGGAGAGAGGAAGGGTGAGAAAGGAACAGGGGCTGATATTGGGAGGTAAAAACAGAAGGACCCATGACATTCAAGTGCTATGTCCAGGGCCTCATAGAATTTGAATTGGGAAAAAACCTCAGAACATCAGGGAAGCATACTGAATTAACGCTAGCAATTGTGCCATTTGGTCAAATAAATGGTAGAATGTAAGAGCTGGAGAAGCCTGTGATTTATGATCCATAAATCTTTTTACAAAATATTTCAAATCCATGTACTTCTCCCCATCTCTATTGCTACCACTTGGTTCAAGCCTTTGTCATCTGTCACATGGATTATTTAGAGGTTGGTCTCCCTGTAGCCACACTCATCTCTTCCTACATTCTTTTCCCAATTCCCAACTCTTTGACAAATTCTGACAGTACTAATAGTACAATCCTAAACACTCTATGTGGCCTATGAGGGCCTGCAACTTGGCTTCAGCCTCCCTCTCCATGGTGCTTCTTTACTACTGGGTGCTATGGGTGTGTGCTAAGGAAGGTCAAAATTTCCCATGTGTTCCTCTCAACAGTTTTGAATACTTAAGTTACAAGTGGCAGAAAACCCTCCTCAAAGTGGCTTAGAACAAATAATAATAATGGTGATGATGATAAAAAAGGGATTTTTTTTTTCCTAACAGAACAGAAAAGTACCCATAAAGTCTTCAGGAGGGATGCTGCATGTCTGATTGTCTGAGATCCCCCAAGTTCATATGTTAAAATTCCAATGCTCCACGTGATGGTATTAAGAGGTAGGGCCTTTGCAAGGCGTTTAAGTCGTGCTGGTGGAGTTTCTTCTATAAGAGCAGGGATCTTATAAAAGAGATTCCCACAAAGCCCCTTCATCCAGAAAAGGGACCTCACCTGACCATGCTGACACCCTGATCTTGGACTTCTGGCCTCCAGAACAGTTAGAAATAAATTTCCATTGTTTATAAGCCATCCAGTCTACATTATTTCGTTATAATAGCCCAAATGGATGAAGAGAGGTACAGTTCAAAGAATCAAATGATATCATCATAACCTGAACTCTCTGTCCTTTGGATCTCTCTCCATTCTTATTGGCCTCACTATCCGGTTTCAGGTGGTGACAAAATGGCACTGGCAGTTTCAAGCCAACATCCTCATGCTCCAAGCCAAAAAAAAGAAAAGTTTCTTTCCAGGAGATTTCACATAGATTCTAAGATGAGCTCTTCACTGAACCAACCAGAAAACTATGCCCATCTCCATTTTTTCAGAGGGCCTTAGAGCACTAACAGACCAGAATAGGGTCACATGCTCTACTACTGAGAGCAATACAGCAGACCTACCCAAACTCATGGACTGAGAAAGTGGGTAAAGTTCAAAGGAAACACAGAAAACATTGAAAAATAGTGATTAAATACTGGGGAGGAAAAAAAACAAGAAAAAGTATTTGGTTATAAGAAAGAGAGAAGCCAAGCCATGGGAACTAAATATGGACTTTGAGAATTTCTAACTGAAGAAGAATTCCTGTGAAATGAGAAAGAGATCACAAGAACCCAAAGGGGAAAAGGGAGATATCCTAGAATAGGGTAATAGCTGATCTGCTACAAGGCTTAGCAAAATTTTTACACTAGCCATCAAAAACTAATTGCTTGCTTTAAAGATTCTTAAAAAATTTACCAAATGTTGACAAAGAAGTTACCTAGGAATAAACTCAACTAAAAAAGCAAAAGACCTATACTCTGGGGCACCTGGGTGGCTCAGTGGTTAAACGTCTGCCTTTAGCTCAGGTCATGATCTCAGGGTCCTGGAATCGAGCCCCGCATCGGGCTCTCTGCTCGGTGGGGAGACTGCTTCCCCCTCTCTCTCTTTCTGCCTCTCTGCCTACTTGTGATCTCTCTCTCTCTGTCAAGGTAATAATGAAATCTTAAAAAAAAAAGACCTATACCCTGAAAACTATAAAATATTGATGAAATTGAAGAAACACAAAGAAATGGAAAGGCATTCCATACTCATGGATTGGAAAATGAATATTGTTAAAATGTCTATGTACACAAAGAAATCTACACATTTAATGCAAACCCTATCAAAATACCAATACCATTGTTCACAAAGCTAGCACAAACAATCCTAAATTTGTATGGAACCAAAAAAGAGTCGAAATAGCCAAAGCAACCTTGGAAGAGAAAAGCAAAGCTGGAGCATCACAATTCTGGACTTCAAGTCATATTATGAAGTTCTAGTGATCAAAACAGTATGGAATTGGCACAAAAACCTACACATAGAGAAATGGAAAAGATTAGAGAATCCAGAAAGGAACTCATAACTATATGGTCAATTAATCTTCAAATTCTTCCTAATTTTTCCAAAAAAGGCTTATAGATAGTCAACAAGACACATGAAAATGTGCTTGGCATCACTAATCATCAGGGTAATACAAATCAAAACTATAATGAGCTATCGCCTCACATCTCTAAGAATGGCAAAATCAACAACTCAGGAAACCACAGATGTTGGTGAGAATGTAGAGAAAGGGGAATCTTCTTATACTGTTGGGGGAAATGCAAATTGGGTGCAACCACTCTAGAAAACATTATGGTGGTTCTTCAAAATGTTAAAAATAGAACTACTGTATGATACAGAAATTGCACTCCTAGGTATTTACCCAAAGAATACAAAAATACTAATTCAAAGGGATACCTGCACCCTGATGTTGATAACAGCATTATCTACAATAGCCAAATTATGGAAACAGCTCAAGTTTTCATCAACTGATGAATGGATAAAAAGTATGTGGTATATATACAATGAATATTATCCAATCATAAAGAAAGAATGAAATCTTGCCATTTGCAATGACATGAATGGAGCTAGAAAGTTATGCTAAACAAAATAAGCCAGTCAGAGAAAGACAAATACCACATGATTTCACTCATATGTAGAATTTAAGAAACAAAACAAATGAGCAAAGGGGAAAAAAGAGAGGCAAATCAACTTAACTATAGAGAACCAATGATGGTTACCAGAGGAGAGGTGGTTGAGGGGATGGGTGAAATAGATGATGGGGATTAAGGAGTGTACTTTTATGAGCACCATGTATTGTATGTAAGTGCTGAGTCACTATATTGTACACCTGAAACTAATATTACACTGTATGTTAACTAACTGGAATTTACGTAAAATCTTTTTTAAAAAAAGATGTTACTTGGAAAAAAGTGTTGAGGAGGATGTGAAGCAATAGAAATTCATTGTTGGTGGGATGCAAAGTGGGACAGTCACTTTGGAAGAGAGTTTGGTGGTTTCTTACAAATCTATACATATTCTTCCCATGTGATCCAGCAATCATGCTCCTTGGCATTTACCCAAAGGCATTAAAAACTTACAGCTATAAAAAAAACCTGCACAAGGATGTTTATAGTAACTTTATTTATAACTGCTCAAACTTAGAAGCAACCATATTGTCCATCAGTAGATAAAAAGAAAACCTGTAATACATCCAGACAATGGACAATTATTCAGCCCTAAAAATAAATGAGCTATCAAGTTTATGAAAAGACATGGGGGAAACTTAAATGCATCCTGTTAAGCAAAAGAGCCCAATTTGAAAATGCTACCTAGTGTATGATTTTAACTATCTGACATTCTGGAAAAATCAAAACCATAGAGACAGGGAGAAAATCAGTGGTTGCCAGGTAGGGGAGGAACGAGATGAAAAGATGGAGCCCAAGGGATTTTTAGGAAAGAAAATAAGTACTCTGAATGATACTATATGTAATGATGGATACATGTCATTGTACATTTGTCCAAACCTGTAGAATGATACAGTACCAAGAGTGAACCATAATGTAAACTAGGGACTTTGGATGATATAATGCATCAATGTGGGTTCATCAATTATAATAAACAGTACAACTCTGGTAGGAAATGTTGGTAAGAGGGAGTCTATACCTGTGTGGGGGCAGGAGGCTTATGGTAAATCTCTGTATCTTGCTCACAAATTTGCTCTGAACCTCTGAACTTAAAAAAAATTAAGTAAAAAAAATTCATTGAATTTATGAAATTTATAAGGCAAAATATTTTCCAATTTGCATAACATTCAATGAGAAAAGAAGTTTCATTTTAAAATCAATTTTTTCAGGGGCGCCTGGGTGGTGCAACTGGCTAAGTACCCAACTCTTGGTTTTGGCTCAGGTCAGGACCTCAGGGTCCTAAGATCCAGCCCCATGTTGGGCGCCACACTCAGCACAGAGTCTGCTTAAGTTTCTCCCTCCCTCTCTCTGCTCCTCCACTCTGTGCACTCTCTCTCTAAAGTAAATAAATAAATCTTTAAATAATCATTTTTCCCCCAGAGATGCATGTATTCTATAAATTGAGAAGTATCTCTGTAAAAACTCGCCTGTAGAAACATTGGTTCTAGAATGTGCCAAATGCTGTGCTTTTCACCGTGAAATGTCTGTTTTTATTTTTGTTATTGCTTTTCACTGAAAAGAAGATGTAAACAAAGTAAATAAACTTAGCTAAATAAGACAAATAGAAATAATTCATAGGGAGAGGATAATAGTATACTATGTCTTAGGGTACTAGGAGATCAATGACAGACCAGAGTTAACAGATAAATCATCCTTCCCATTTTCAGTTAATTCAGCAAAAACTGTTTCATTAATATCAGTGCAACTGCTTCCTTCAGAGGGGCAGTACCACTGCCCTCGGTCAAGACTTTGACCCTTTGTTTCTTTATATGTGACAGGGAGAGAAATTTGGCAAATCACTGATCGAGGTGAGATGCTTGCTGAAGGGCAATGCTTCCATTCCAGTCTCTTCATTCATTCATTTATTCATTTGCCCTGAGTCAGTTCCTTCTTTTTTTTTTTTTTTTAAGATTTTATTTATTTATTTGATAGAGATCACAAGTAGGCAGAGAGGCAGAGAGAGAGAGGAGGAAGCAGGCTGTCTGCAGAGCGGAGAGCCCAATGCGGGGCTTGATCCCACGACCCTGGGATCATGACCTGAGCCGAAGGCAGCGGCTTTAACCTACTGAGCCACCCAGGCGCCCCTCCTTCTTGGTCTTTGATAAGAATCTTTACAAATATTCTTTTTTTTTTTTAAGATTTTATTTATTTATTTGACAGAGAGGGGTCACAAGTAGGCAGAGAGACAGAGAGAGGCAGGGCGGGGGGAAGCAGGCTCCCTGCTGAGCAGAGAGCCCAATGCAGGGCTCAATCCCAGGACCCTGAGATCATGACCTGAGCCGAAGACAGAGGTTTAACCCACTGAGCCACCCAGGCACCCTGAGAATCTTTACAAATATTCTTAATCAAGATTAGCTCCAAAGCTTCTAAGTTTCCAAAAATAAGGGTGGTCAGTATGATAATATTAAATCTAGCCTTTTACAGAGTATATCTCCTAGGAAATATTATGCAGTCTTTTAAATATATGAGGTATGTAGATGCATGCATACTGTTAGAGAAAGTTATCTATGATCTTATTAAATTAGAGGAGCAAAAAAGCAAGGAGAAAATAGTGTACATAATATTATTGTATTTGTGTTTCTGGATTTAATATTTTTGGAATAACATATAAAAATTGTTAGCAACAGTTACTTAGAGGGAATATATCTGAGGGTGAACTGGAATGAAAGGGGGCATTCACATTTCAGTTTATAACCTTCCATGTGATTTGAATATTTTTGACCATAACCGTGGATATTTTATAATAAAAATGATAATTTTAAACAGATTAAGTGCTATTTACAGTGAATTTACAACATGAATCTAAAGATACCAAGCTGAATTTCTAGTGAAGAAAAATGAAAGAAAAATGTCTCTGCATGCTCCATTCTGCTTCAATTATTCATCTGCAGAATGGCAGACTACCCTGAGAGATTCATTGCCTTGTGCTCTAGGCCAATGCCATTAATCTCATCCTCCATGCCTGGCTGCAGTATGGACACCCATCCCCATACTTCTTTGTAGGCTGCTAATTGGAATCCATCCCTCGCTGCCAGTACTCTTCCACTTGACCCTCTGGAACTCCTGGTCTGCCATGGACCAACCGCTCAATCTTCTATTTATGTTATGAATGCTCCCTGCATCCTGTTACATTCACTGAAACACAGTGGTGCACTAAAGATGCTATTTTCACTCTTTGCTTCTTTTTTTTTTTTTTTAAGATTTTATTTATTTGACAGACAGAGATCACAAGTAGGCAGAGAGGCAGGCAGAGAGAGAGGGGGAAGCAGGTTCCCCCAAAGGCTCGATCCCAGGACCCTGAGATCATGACCTGAGCCAAAGGCAGAGGCTTCAACCCACTGAGCCACCCAGGCGCCCCAGTTCACTATTTGCTTCTTAAGTAGAGTTTGATCATCGTCGCATATCTTATTATCCCTCAAGACCCAATGTGCATGGTGTCTTCCTTCCTCCATACCACTGCTCCCCAATTCTCCTTCCTTCTTCTTACTTCAACTTCTTTGAAATGTGTCACCATTTACCCCTCCTGTGCCATCTTCATCCATTGATTAGTTTCATTAATATCTAGCTCACAGATTCCTGCAGCACTACTGCTATTACTGCTATAATTGGTGATTTGAACATTCAGTCTCTGACCCACCCATCTCTCTGACCTCTTTAATTAGTGACCTTTTAGTTCCAGTGATCTCAGCCACCCACTCAAGTTGCCTTGCCCTCCTCCTAACATCAAACACTGAAGCAAATCCCAAACCTCTGGGTCAAACATCCTACCCTTTGGCCTTCGCTGCTACTCTTTCCATTTTGCTTTCTCTAGCTTTCCACCTCTGGTGAGTCTTGGACCTCACTGATTGCCTCCAACCCATGGGCTGTGCTATTTTCTCACTCATCATCCTTCTCCACATGTCTTTACTCTCCACATTACCCAGCCTAAGTCTGTGATTCTGAATTAACATCTCTTTGCAAATAACCTTGGTTTCCTTTAAACACTCTCCTCTCATCTTGTTTGGAAAACATCCAAGTCTAACTATGTATGTGCTAAATCTAACAATCCATGTTCTCATTTCTGTACCAGAGAAGTAAATACTGAGGAACAAAGCAAGAGAAACCACCTACCGTACTGAATGGGCTCAGTTTGCACATTACTGCCTATCTGGTGATCTTATTGATTTCACTCCCTTTACTTGGTTTCATGTTTCCAATCTGGGATGACTGTTTTGTCCTCCCTTTTCTTGTTAAAGTCTCTAATCTTCTATTGCTGATTCATGCTCAGGTGGTAATTTCACTGTATATTTCACAGAAGAAAATAGCACCACCTTATCTTTTGGCTATTTATTCCACTATTGTTTTTGTATCAGAATCCATATGCTCAGGGTCCCTGGGTGGCTCAGTAAGCTAAGTGTTTGCTTTCAGCTCAGGTCATGCTGGGATGGAGCCCCACGTCAGGCTCCTTGCTGAGGATGGAGCCCAATATCGGGCTCCCTGCTGAGCAGGGAGCCTGATACTCTCTTTCCCTCTGCTACTCCTCCTGCTTGTGCTCTCTTGCTCGCTCTGTCAAGTAAATAAATACAATCTTTTAAAAAAAAGAATCTATAAACCTTACATTCTTCTCAAGAAAATAAAATAAATATCCTCTCTCCTTTTTCAAAAAAAGAGTTTTATTTATTTTAGAGAGAGAGTGTGTGTGAGCAGGGGGAGGGACAGAAGGACAGAGAGGAAGAATCTCAAGCAGACCCCATGCTGAGTGTAGAGCCTGACATAGGGCTCAATCTATGACCCTGAGATCATAACCTGAACAAAAACCAAGAGTTGGATGCTTAAGTTACTGAGCCACCCCGGTGCCTCAAAATGTCCTCTCTCTTATTAAAAAACCTTGACTTCTGTCTTGTCTCCCAAGGATTTTGTTCCTACAATGGCACACTTTCTCTCCAGCATTTCCAAATCATCTCTCTGAACTTGCTCCTTATAATTGGCATACAAACATGCTTTAATATTACACATCTTAAAAACAAATCAAAACTTTCCCCTGACCCAATGTGTCCTTAGCTACGATACAATTTTTCTGTAACTCTCCATAATATGTCTTCAAATAGTTGTCTATATTTATTATTACTCTTCTTGTCCCCTTCCATTTTCTCTTTAACCAACACCAACCTGGTGTTTTTTTTTTTCTCACCACTTCACTGACCTTATTACTGTTACCAATGACCTATATTGGCACCACCTAAAGATAACCCATGAGATATTTTTGTTGTTGTTGCTACTGCTGTTGTTTTGCTTGCTTTGTTTTGGTTTGGTACTGACAATCTCAAAGCTTCACTTATTCCTGCATTTCTTGGGACCCATTTGTTTAAAATGCCCTTCATTCTAAGAGTTACTCAGAAAATCTCTGAAATAGTCACTGTTCATTGCTATCGCTTACAACCAATGAATGCTAACTTATGTAATTATATGCCAGTTCCTACTTATGTGTGTCTTATTTTGTAGTATCTAGTCTATTCCTTAGATCCAACTACTTCAAAACCAGTTTTTCATAGTCTACACTATTATGATGCCTAGTGAAAGGAAATAACCCCTCCTTCTTTATTAAGGCTTTTCATCCAAAATTATCTTTGCTCTTTTTGCATGGTCTTCCAGGTGAACTTAAATTCTCAAGGTCCAAAAAATGATTCCACTGATGATTTGGTTAGGATTTCAAATAATTTTAAGTAATCTACAAGTAAATTTTGGAAAAATTGACATGTTTATCTAGTTAATTCCTATCATTTATAAACATGGCCTGTGTTTCCATATATTCAGATATTTTTTCATGCTCTTTATTAAAGTTTCATTTTGTTTCCTTCAGCTTGGGCTTAAATTTAGTCCTTGATATTGTAGAGCTCTTGTTGCTATTATGAATGGGATATTTCCCTACAACTCAGCATACAGTGGAGGCTGCTTTACACAGTAGAGAAGTTGACCGAGTCTCTGGAGACTCTTGGGTTGAAGAGAAAGGGGGCATGAAAAGGGTAACTGGCCTGGACCTAAGTAAAAGACCTGAAGTCCACTGGTGCAGGACAAAGCAGAGCTCTTTGCCAGCATCTAGTGTACAGCATAGTTTGTAGTCTCTTTTCCTTGCCCCTAAAATGACCTTTTGAGAATAAAAATCCAAACTTCTATATATGATATTGTCACATATCAAATGTTGACGTCCATAATGAAAATTTAGTCAGGACAGATTATACTGTAGTTCTTGAATATACTGCAAGCCTGTGGCTATAATTTTGGTGATTTACTACTCGAAGTATGACTGAAGATGTTAACTTTGAGTAATGAAGTGTTATGTGACTTGGGTGTTTTTAGAAACGGTTTTTCCCTCTCCCAGTTAGATCATTTGGCGCAATCTAGTGAATGGCTGCCAAAATGGGGTCATGTAAGACTACAGTACTTGAATTTAGCATCCGAGTCTTCCATCTTTGGACGTTTCCAGATGATGACTTTTGCTCAGACATTACATTTTATCTCAGTACAAAAGCTTTAAATTGTATTGCTTTCTATGTTAACCTCAGGGACCACCTCATCCATGTTTTCCTCAAGTTTCTCACTTATCTTTTTCCCACTCAGTTCTGAGGTTTTCCTGTAATGTCTGAGGCATTCCTCTCCCTATGGTAACCATTGGTTAGACCACTAGTCCTTCAAATATAGCGATTTTGTCCTATGCCATTTTATTGCCCCAGTGTCTAACATAGGACCTAATATTCAGAAAAAATACAAGAAATATATATTGAAGAATATGTTGGAGATACTTAAACATAGTCTAAATACAGTTTTCTAATGAGCTGTATTCCTTTTCAGTTTCAGCAAATATTTATCGATCACTTAACATGTGTCTGATACTACACAGTAGGTGCTGCCAATTGAGCAGTAAAGATAGACAAAATCTTGCCTTCCAAGAAGTTGTATTCTAGTGAAAGCAAAGAATAAAGTCCTGAACAATTACATAAGTAAGTCAATTTCAGAAAGAGGAGATGGATCAAGGACAAGGTGCAAATTTAGGGCCCCAGGTAAAATATACAGAAAATGAAAGAGGATAAAAGTGAGCACAGGGGACTCACTGAGGCAGGTGGCAATTTAGATTGATACGGTGATATGGAAAACTAGAGAAAAATTATTTTGGGAGGAAGTGGTCACCTAGGTCACATGCTACTAACAGATCAACTGAAAAAAGAATGGGCCTTGACTTTGGCAAAATATAAGTCACTGTCCTTTGTCATGGTGTGTCAACTCTTAGAATGCAAATTCCAAACAAACCCAATCAGAATAACCTGGATTGGGTTATTTGACCATCCTCTTGCCTCAGTAGATTGAATTATATTATTGAAGCCCTGTAAGAACTGCATGGATGAAAAAAATGACAGTACCTCTCAAAGAAGGTAGAGCTATGTTAGTAGAAGATGGTTGGATGTGGCTAAACAGATTAGAAAAGCAGATGCCCAACATGATGATAAAGATGAAAATTTAATTAGTGGTGAAAAGATGGACTATAACTGTGTTGGTACAATGGGATGTTTTCATAAAAAAGTTAAGTACGAATCCTGTAGTACACATAAAAATACATTAAGTATCTAAACGGTGAAACAATAACAGCAATGACAAAACAAAGCTGAAAGCTTGGAAGACTACATTGGAATTTTTTTTTTTAAGATTTGTTTATTTATTTTAGAGAGAGAGAGAGAGAGAGTGTGTGTGTGTGTGCACGCGCACGCATGTGCATGGGGGGAGGGGCAGAGGGAGAGACTGTCCAAGCAGACTAGCCATTGTATGTGAAGCCTTAGGCAGTGCTCAAAGGGAGGCTTGACAAGGGGGCAAGGGCTTGATACCAGGACCCATGAAATCATGACCTGAGCCGAAACCAAAAGTTGGAGGCTAAACCAAAGGAGCCACCCAGGTGCCCCAACATTGAAGAATATTTTTACAACCTGAGGTGTTAAGGCCTTCTTAATTCAGTGATTTTAAAAAAGGTTACACAGCGGGCACCTGTGTGGTTCAGTGGGTTAAAACCTCTGCCTTCGGCTCAGGTCATGATCCCAGAGTCCAGGGATTGAGCCCCGAATCAGGCTCTCTGCTCGGCAGGGAACCTGCTTCCTTTCCTCTCTCTCTGCCTGCCTGCCTACTTGCGATCTCTGTCTGTCAAATAAATAAATAAAAATCTTTAAAAAAAAGTTACACAGGAAGACAGTGATACATTTGAATGGGTAAAATGTTCTAATTCTATGAAACAATAAGAGTGAAGGATTCATCAGGGTGAAGGAATGAGGAGAGTAAGGTGTTGAAGAACTGGAAGTGGTAAATAATGATTTTTCACTTTTTAATCTATAAAACTCTGCATTTTTTTACAATAAGCATAGGTTAATATATTACATATGTGTGTAATATATATGACATATGTTTATTACCAAGGACAGCACTTGATCATAACAGATCTAAATCTATATATATCATCTATGCCATATTAATCTATGTGACACATCTATATCTACTTATACCATCTATGCCATACCATCTATACCAAGGGCAACACTTGATCATGAAAGATCTATATCTATTTATATCATCTATGCCATCAATTGTTACTAATTGGATATTTTCTTCCCTCCAGGTTACTTGTGGAGTGGGATGCCAGCTACCCACCTCCCCACTTCATTTGTTGCTCAGTGCCAGGAAATGTAATGCAGGTTCAATAAATTCTAGTGTTTTGTTTTGTAAGTTAAAATTGTGGGTTCTTTAGGTTTGGTTTTAAGAATTTTCTTCTGTAGGTAAACACTACAAACAAAAACATACAATATGAATATGAAATCTTTAAAACATTCTAACAGTAATGATACCAGATTTTTTTTGGTAAGGTTGTAGATGAGAGTAGAGTTAGGTTTCTGTCTTCCAATTTTGTATCAGAAGTTGATGCTCTCAAACTACCAGCAAGTGCTGTGACTTTATCAAATCCTTAATAAGAATCATTTTGTACTGGGGAAACACTTTACCATCTCTAGTTAGTCTCATCCTGGGTGATATCCTCCACAATAGTTGTTTCTTATATCACCATAACACCTATTCCTATACTTCTTTAGGCACCAGATCCCCACATCCTTGGCCAAGGAGAGGTCCTGATACAGCATCATTGGTCTATGGTATAGACTTCTTAACCAAACTGGTCAATCAAAAGCTCTCCCTAGAATTTCTATATTTAACAGAAATAACCAGAAATGGAAGGTAGTAGGAACAGAGATGCTGGATGATAATATCTTAGAAGAGGAGCCACAGATTCCTGTTGCTTGAATCCTGTTCTTCTCAAGTCTTGGCTATCTAGCTTTTCTTTGATGAATGAGCTACATTAGTGTTCCTCTATTTTCATTTTTTCTCTCCTCCATTATTTGAGTGTTTTACCACCTGTCTTAATCTCTGTACACTTTTACTTGTGTTGTTGTGATTTCAGTATTGATCTTGCAATCTTGTCACCATCAGACCTTTTAGCTCCTCCAATGTTCTTGTTTTCCATTCCAAGTCAATTACCCATTTGCATGGTCATTATGGTAGCAGAACCCCATCATCTAGAGGTCAAGCATACAGCTCTCTGACCACCACCCTTTTTAATTTTAGTAATAACCACTGGTACCTTGAATCCAACAACCTCACAGAAACTTTCTGATCCAACGACTCTATGACTTTTTCATTGTCTTTTATTCCTCCCCCATGATCTCACCTTCCTTTTCATATGACCTATATCTCCTGAGCCCATATTATAATTACTCCCTTATCATACTTTCAACTTCTTGACCTTCTCCCCCTTTGTCAAGTTTCTGGGGAAAGCCCTCAACCTTGACTAAATCTAACCATCCTTCTACTCGATTCTTGCACCCAAGCTTTAGAATATGGCTAGAAAAACACAATCACATTGACTATTCTTACTTTAAATTCATGGCCATTTGTTGCAGAATTCTTGAGACTGATCATGTTATTTAAGTGGTTCCTAATGTTACCTGTAACCCTATAGTACATTTCTCTAATCCAATCACCCTTCTACTCCTATTGAAGGTTATTTCACCCTTCCCTCTTTTCAAACAACTTATAACCTCTCTTTACTTTTCATTATAAGCTGATGGATTTTTTCATTTTTAGCTGATGAATGAGCTGATGAATTCCTATTTTATGAAGAACTATTTCAAGCACCTACATGATGCTCCAAGGGAAAAAAAGTTCAAATATACCTGCATATCTCTCCATATATTTTGCCTCACTTTCAACTCTCTCTGTGCTCCTTAGCTAAGGTCAGTTATTCCTGTGCCTTTAATCTACTCCATTTTTGATTTTTCAAGGATTCTGTTCTTGCAATGACCCTATACCAAATGCCTCATTGCTTTTTTCTTTCTCTTCTACAACATGCATGTAAAAATGTTACACTATCTCGCATCTTGTAAAAATCCTTTCTATTTTTGTGTCCCCTCTCCATTTTTGTGGTCCTTTTAGAAGTAAAACTACTTGAAAGAATTGTCTAATCTCATTGTCACTTCACTTGATTTTCTCTCATATTTTTATTGAATTCACCCCAATTAGACTTTTGTCCTAACTTAAATGGTTCTTCTCAGGATCACTAATGATGAAGTCAATGATTCTCAACCCTAGAACTCATTGATTTCTCAGCAATAGTTGAGACAGTTAATTGATCATTCCTGAAACATTTTCTTTGCTTGAATTCTAGCATTTTCAACTTTCATTGTTCTCCATCTCATGGGCCCTCTTTCTCAGTCATATAAGAAGGATCTGATCTTTCTTATTTCTTCAACCTTTAAATGTTGGAGTATCTAAATGCTTAATCTTTAGGTCTATTTTCTCCTCCTAGTCAGTTACTAGGTGATCTTATCCAGGTCTATGGATTTAAATATCCAAACTTTCAAATTAACTACCCCAGTTCTGACTTGTATATCCAACTACCTAGTCTATGTTTTTATTTGTATGTCTAAATAACATTTCCACTTAATATGTACAAAACTAAAATTCTGATTCCTATTTCTGATCTTCTCCCACGATATTGTAACTCCATTGCTGTAAATGAAAAAAAATCCATTTTTTAAATAACTCAGACCAAAAATCATCATTTAACCAACATTTATTGAGCACTTACTATGTGTCAGGCACTGTTCTGTGTGCTTGGAAAATATCAGTGAACAAAACAGATGAAGTCTTTTCCTTTGTAGTACTTATAGTTTAGCAGCAATATTAGGCTTCATTTTTGCCTCCCCCCTCCACCTCCCTTGCTATCCTATATCCAAATCCAACAGCAAATCCTTTTGGCTTTCCCCTTCAAACAAGCACATTTCAACCACTTCTCTCAATCCCATTTTCACCACTGTAATCCCAGCTACCACCATCACCTAGCAAACTAATTAGTAATTCAACAGGTTTTCTTACTTCAGCCCTTGCCCCTCTACAATATCATCTCCCTATAGGAATCAGGAAAATTCTTTTGAAATAGAAGTTACAAACACTATTTTTCTTTTCAAAGCCCTCCAAAACTTTTCATTTCACTCCAGGCAAAACATAAACTTCTCATCTTGACATCCATGCTCAACGTGGTCTGCCCTCTGCTCTCTTTCTGAACTTCTCTCCTATTTTTATCTCCCTGGTACATTCTACTTCCTCCACAGTGACCTCCTTGCTCATCCTTGGATATGCTAAAAATGTTATTTTTCCAAGGTCTTTGCACTTGCTTTCATTACTCTTCTTGAATGCTCTTTCATTTACCTTATCAAAAATATTTTTCTTGAACCCCTATACAAAGTTATACCTATTCAAGCCATTCTCTTCCTCATCCTTTACTTTACTTCATACAGTTATCAGTACCTGACAGTTGGTACAACTACCTGTTGATTACCTCTCTCTTCCTGCCTTCCTCTCAGAATGTGAGCCTCATGAGAGCAGGAGTCAGTGCATTCCCACAGCCTGAAGTAGTACACACATATATTTGGTAGTTAATAATTGTCAAAATATTTACTGAATAGCTAGTCAAATTTGGCTCCTCTTTTTACTTCCAAAAAACCTTTAAAAGAAAATTTCACCCTATTTCCTTAGCATTCAATATTTCCTCAGACCCCCCCCCCCAAAGTCTACTCTTTCTCAGGGTACTCTTTTCTGTGAAGAAATAAATGGTGTGTATTAAGGAGGGCATGTACCGCATGGAGCACTGGGTGTGGTGCATAAACAATGAATTTTGGAACACTGAAAAAAATTAAATTAAATTAAAAAGTAAAAATTCTTCATATTTAACTAGTTTTCTATAAGGTATTCCACTTCCTTTGCTCAGCCTTTCTTAACATTGACTCTTACTCAAGTGCACTGAACCCTGTGTAATAAAAACGTTAAATCTTCACATACTGTTGGATAGCTACAGCTACTTTCCTTGGTCTATGCTTAGGTTATATATAGTTCATTTAATCATTTTCCCCCCTGAAATCCCTGGAGTGTGTTAATTGTTTTTAGTTTTCCTGAATTCTCCCCAAAATGGTAATCCCTCCTTTACCACTGATGATCTCTCTCAGCATTTCATCCTCCTCCCAGGGAAAATAATTTCTCAGTTATATGGCTGAGGGAAATTAAGAGGATTTTTTTAAGAAGACAAATATTAGAATAACTTTGAACAACTTTTTTATTCCCCTCTCATCTATTTGGACTCTAATACTTCCTCTTTTTGCTGTCTTCTTTTTTTTTTCTTTAAGTTAGAATGTTTTCTATACACAAACTAAAGGTTAACTATATAGTAAAGAACACAGAACCTGTATGCCAGCTCAATTTAGATATTCCATACACGATGCTGGCAATAGATAATACTGTAGTGGCATACTAATCCAATCCCCTTCTTGTTGAACATACATATTTATAGCAGAATACTCGTGTATTCATTCATTTCATTCACTAAATATTTAGTCATATGTTCCTCTGGGTTAGGTGGAAGCCTGAAAATGAGATGAGATTAAGCTATTTTATTCTGTCCTTGAGGCTGCCATATGTAACAAGTTCCTTGCAATATACTGATATCACTTTGTTATCTCTTCAAAAGGGATAGGTAATATGAACTAGAATACCAAAGCAGTAGACTTAGATGGAATCCTGAAGCTTATATAACTCAATATTTTTATTTAAATATGAGAAAATTAAGTCCTAGAAAGTTTAAGTTACCTGTTTATGATCCTAGAGACATTTATTGATGTAGCTGGACCCTAACCCAGGTTTCCTAATTTTATATCAGTTTTATCATAACATTATGATAACATTATCATTAATCACAGATTTGGAACTGATTCAGGATATTGCCAAAAGAAAATCTGGATGCTTTGAAATGAGATTTGAAAATTTTGCATTTGACATTTTGGGGAGAGGTAGAATTGTTTTGGTACTTGGTAAAATAGTCCATGGTTCATTCAACAACTCAGCTAGAACTAAACTCACTTCTGCAGTTTCTTACTAGGTAGGGTAAACGTGTCAAGTTAATGTCACTATGGATTTAATAATGAAATATATTTGAATTAAAGTAATTTTCTGTTAGCCTGGCTATCTTGTAAGGAGTATTTTAGATTCTTGATTCAATCGCCTCTTTAATGTGGATTGCCTAGAGCTAGTGAAAAACTGGTTTAATTCCTTTTTCTAAAGGTCATGTAAACATGTATGCTTAGTGAATTACATGCAAATTCAATTCCCTGAGCTCAGTGCTTCCTAGTTAAGTTCCTTTCCTATTCTTCACATGTAAGCCCACATCTGACAGAGAATATTGACTTTTGAGCTATGGTAAAAATCACCATAAAACAAAAACATTTGACATCTGCTGCCTAAAACAGACTTACAAGGAATTGGGCAGACAGAAGTGTCCTTTATTAAAATGTTTTTAGTACTATTATTTCTCTCTCTTTATGAGGTATTTGCATGACTTTTTCTTTTTTTGGTCCCCCTTTTAGAAGAACAGATCTAATTCAACACTTGATAGTGAACTAAATAAGGCAGATTTAGATACAAATGGGGATTAAAAATGATGTGATAGAATATTTAATAAAATGCACAAGTATATAAGGTAACTTAAAAAAAGACTTACAAAGCATTTTTGCACATTATGAGTCCATTTTTGTTTATGGATATAGAATGAATAGAAATCAAAATATTAATAATGTTTATCTTTGGGTGGTGAGAGGCTGGGGATTCTATATTTTTCTTCATGCTTTTCTCTATCTTCCTAAATTTGCTACAGTGAATATGTATTACTCCTTGATCATAAAAAAGAGATTATTTAAAAATAACACTTATCTAAACTTAGTATTATTGGAAATCAAAAAAATGTCCCAGTATGTACTATAGAACCAATCTTGTTTCATTTAAAAGCAGAATACTATATATGAATGAAGTCCAAGAAATAGCAATTAATGTATTTTTCAACATCATGACAATTCTGAAACTAAAGCACTATTACAAGCTAAATTCTAATTGTTTAGTATTTATTCATTATATTTTGACCAAAATTTTCACAATAAAATAAAATGAACTTTATTTTTTGACAGAAAGAAAATTTAAAATCTTGATTAAAAACTTAAAAAGAGGGGCACCTGGGTGGCTCAATGGGTTAGGCCTCTGCCTTCAGCTCAGGTCATGATCCTGGGGTCCTGGGATCAAGCCCCACGTCCGGCTCTCTGCTCAGCGGGAAGCCTGCTTCCCTCTCTTTCTGCCTGCCTTCCTGCCTACTTGTGATCTCTCTCTGTCAAATAAATAAAAATTAAAAAATTAAAAAAAAAAACTTAAAAAGAAAACCTTAAGAAAAGCTGATCCTTTTTTAAAAAATTCAAATACAACACTAGAATAAAGAAAAAATTTTAAAGGCATTTGAAATACACTGCTCTTAAAAATCAATAGTTTTATTTTGCTCTGGTATGAACAGCCTTATCCCTATGACATTTCCTGCCTTTGGGATTATTTCCTTGTGATAAATTCCAGAAAAACTAGGTTAAACAGTATAAACACATTTATGGCTTTTGAAACATAAAGTAATGTATATATTTTTCATGAATGCATTATTCAATTTAAACTACCAATAGTGAAGAATAAATGAATGCATACTACTTTGTAAACATGCACATTTACATGAGGTTATAATGTTACTTTAAAATGTTGTTAATTTAATGATATAAAAGGGGAATGTATTTTTTTTCAATTTACATTCTTTTTAATAACCGGTGAGTTTGAGCATTTTCCCATATGTTTGTTTACTAATTATCAACTGTCTCTTCATCTTTTTTACCATATTAGTGACTTGAGGCTTTCTTATGAATTTTTATGAGCTCTTACAAATGAATTAACCCTGTCCTACAAGTATTTTCTTGGTGTATTTTTATTTAATACATTTTTTCTATGACATAAAATTTTATACTGCCTACAATTGAATCTGCTAATATTATTCTTTGTTACTTTCCCTATTCTTTTAGGATTTAAAGCATTACCATGTTGCCACATAACCACCAAATGTGCTTCTTAG
>RCUC01115898.1:0-70096 GCA_003697995.1 Taxidea taxus jeffersonii | reverse complement strand
GGGGGGGGGCTCGGGGCGGGGTCGGGGGCCCTGGCGGCGGGAGGGGTGGGCTCTGACTCGCCCGGCCTCCGCGCCTCGGCCGCTAAAAGGCGCGCCGGCCACCGCCCCGCGGGTCCGTGGACGCTCTCCCGGCCGAGCGGTGAGTCCTCGCCGGGCCGCCCGCCCTGGGGTGGATCGGCCCCCGGCCGGCAGGTGGCTCCCCCGAGTGTACCCCGGGCTGCGGGAGGGTGTGTCCCGGGTGTGCGGTCCCCCTCCTACTCCCCGACTTCTGGAAGCCCTGGAGGCTAGCTCTACGTCGTGGTCCTATCTGCTGCTTGGCCACCTCTCTCCTCTGGGCCTTCAGGTCTGCCTCTCCCTCCCCCGAAGCCCTGAGGGTGACACCGGTGCGGTGCGGGTGGGGACAGAGCTCTCGGGGAATGTGAATGTGGGCGGGTGGGGAGGCCCTAAGGCACTGACCAGCCTTTCCGCCCCCAGCTCTGAGCCCAGTGCCCAGCCATGGCGTGCCCCCTGGATCAGGCCATTGGCCTCCTCGTGGCCATCTTCCATAAGTACTCGGGCAGGGAAGGCGACAAGAACACTCTGAGCAAGAAGGAGCTGAAGGAGCTGATCCAGAAAGAGCTCACCATCGGCCCGGTGAGTAAGGCCTCACAGAGTAAGGCCCTTCAGAAGCAGGATGAGGAGAGGGAGGGGGCCAGGTGCATCTGACTCTCAGTTATCCATGTTCTGGGGCCCAAGCCCACACAGCTTACTGGAACCATGGGTCAGTTCCCAGTCCTCAGCCTGGTGCTCTCTGCCAGTGAAGAGCGGAGCCGAGTGGAGAAATAAAGCCAGTGTCTTTGACAAGGAGAGTGCAGGGTCACTTGTATGAGGGAGGGCTGCCTGGAGGGGGCAAGGGACAGAACCCGAGGTTCTCATCACATTGAGTCTGGATTTCCCTTCTGACATGTTAGAAGCTGCAGGATGCTGACATTGCAAAGCTCATGGAGGACCTGGACCGGAACAAGGACCAGGTGGTGAACTTCCAGGAATATGTCACCTTCCTGGGGGCCTTGGCTTTGATCTACAATGACGCCCTCAAGGGCTGAAAACAAATCTGGAGGTGGAGACACTGTTGAGCGGGCCTGCCTAAGTCAAATACTGTGGTGGGTAATTAATTGTTCAATAAATATCTTTTTTTGGTCAAGTCTGCCTCCGTGTCCTGGTTTCCTAGTGATTTCTGTTCCCTCCTCTTCTTGGTGCTGTGCAGGCCATCAGAGTTTGCTCATGGTCACCTCTGGGAGTGACATGGCAATACCCCACACCTGGGGCCACCCTGACTGCTGCTAGCTTGTAAGGTGACTTCATGTGAATTAGAAAAGGGTCTCGCCCTGGACGAAGGCCTCTTAAGGAAGGCTCATGTGGTTCCCAGGAAAGAGGGTTCTGGAATGGGGGTGGGGAAGGAAATGGTGCCCAAGTCAGGCTGTTGATGGGTCCAGAGTGGGTCAGAGATAGTCCTGGTGATGTAATTTTTGAATGTTGTTGAGGTTGATGAGGGCTGGAGCCGATGGCCAAGAAAGAATTCCTGAGACATCTTTGTGTTTGTGTGTGCGTGTTTAAAGATTTTATTTATTTATTTGACACAGAGAGAGATCACAAGTAGGCAGAGAGGCAGGCACAGAGAAGAGGGGGAAGCAGGCTCTCCACTGAGCAGAGAGCCCGATGTGGGGCTCGATCCCAGGACCTTGAGACCACTGGAGCAGAAGGCAGAAGTTTATCCCTCTGAGCTGCTCAGGCGCCCCACTGAGACATCTTTGGTGCAAATAGGGAGTTTTATTAAAGCATGGGGGCAGGACCCGAGGGCAGAAAGAGCTGCCGTCCCAGGATTGTGAGGAACCACTGACTGTACACCTCTGGGTTGGGGGAAGTAAAGATAAGGGAAGTTCCAGAAGGACTTTCGAAGGCTGAAGCAGAGTCTCCAGATGCCTGGCTATTGTCAAGCTAAGGTTTTTCCCTCTAGCAAAGCGTTTATGTTAAGACAGTAGGGAGCTTCCTGGAGGAAAGTTGTACTCTGTCTGCCTCGAGTATTTTGTCAGCGGGGTGCAGCGTATAAGGGACACAGGCTGTAAGGGCTTTTAATTCTATTTACATTTCTTTCTGCCTTTGCCTCCCACCTCATTAGCCGTGTCCCAGAAGACAAAGGCCTGTTGTGCTCTGGGTGTGCTGACTGAAGGGCGCCCCCCCCCCCACTTATGCAGTGAAGGGAGGGAGAGAGGGTGCATCTCGCATGCCCCTAGCCTGGCAGGACAGAGGCCACTGGAGGGCGGAGCCCACAGCAGCTGCCCATGGCCCAGTTGAAGGTGGGGGCCCTACTTTAAGAGTCTGTCTTTGTCTTTTGTGTTGGGGGCGGTGGTCTGGGTAGCTGGCAGCTGCAGGAACATGAGAATCATGGGGTACTCACGATGGGGGCACGGTGGGGTCCCAGGGGCTGGGCTAAGCACAGCTTCGAGCCTTCCGGTCAATCCGGATCTGGCCCATCCCTGCAGCCCCGGCATGAATCAGCCCAGTTACTCCACGGGAACCAAGCGTGGCTCTCAGCCCCCTCAGGGAGGATGACTAATGGAATTACCGTCTGAACGCATTGTTTGCATTTGAGGTTTCAGGGTGTGGGGCAGGGGGATAAACTGTATCTAAGGGCAACGGGGCATTTGTCACTGTTCCCCTCCAGGCCTCGTCCGGGCTGGGCACGCTCTTTCCTCCCCACGTCCTGGGAGCCCCACTTTGCCGAACTGTCTTCCTTCTGCAGCTGCCCCTCCTGCGCCGCGGGGAGTAGGAGCTGGCGCCGTGGGAAGCGGGAGGGACGCCGGGCTCCCGGCCCCCAGGCTCTCCCAGGACGTCTGGGCCTCCGCGGCGGGCACTTTGGGGCGCGGAGCGTGCGCCCTCGTGTGGGCCGCGAGCCGGCGCCGGTTTTCCTGAAGCCCTGGGGAGGGTCGGCCTTGCCGCGACCCGCAGCCCCGGCTCTCGGGGAGGCGCGACGTGCCGCCCGGGGAACGTCAGCGGCGCGGTCTCTGGCTTCCAGCAACCGGGCTGTGCGGGGTTAGGGGTAGGGGTAGGGTACCCCCACCTCGACCTCGGCTGCGCGAGCGGGTCCGTGGAAGGAAGGCGGTTTGCAGAGACGATTAGGGTTTGAGCCCCTCCCCCTCTTCCGGGGCGCAAAGACCTTGGTGCCGAGAGGGAGCAGGAGCTGTCCCCGAGGGCGGAGCTGCTCAGGCGGGCTCAGCCCCACCGTTCTGGGGAGCAGGGGAGGCCGAAGTGAGGCCATCTGCTGAATGAAGACACTGGGATCATGACCTGAGTGGAAGGCAGACGCTCAATGCCTGAGCCACCCAGGTGCCTCATGACTTTATTTTCTATGATTAAACCAAACTTATATTTCTGATATAAACCCAACTCGATCATGACATGTCAGTTTTTTTAAACGTTGTTGTCTTTTTTTTTTTTTTTAAAGATTTTATTTCTTTATTTATTTGTCAGAGAGAGAGGGAGAGAGAGCGAGCGAGCACAGGCAGACAGAGAGGCAGGCAGAGGCAGAGGGAGAAGCAGGCTCCCTGCCGAGCAAGGAGCCCGATGTGGGACTCGATTCCAGGACGCTGGGATCATGACCTGAGCCGAAGGCAGCCGCTTAACCAACTGAGCCACCCAGGCGTCCCGACATGTCAGTTTTTTTAAACGTTGTTGTCTTTTTTTTTTTTTTTAAGATTTTATTTATTTATTTGAGGGGGAGAGAGAGAGAGTGGGAGCATGAGTGGGGATCAGAGGCAGAGGGAGATGGAGAAGCAGGCTCCCCTAGGACCCTGGGATCATGACCTGAGCTGAAGGCAGAGGCTTAACCCACTGAGCCACCCAGGCGCCCCAATCATATTCATTAAAAAAAAGACAACTTATTTTTAGGGGCACCTGGGTGGCTCGCCAGTTGAGCCTCCTTGACTTTCACTAGGGTGGTGATCTCAGGGTCGTGCCCCTTGTTGTGGGGCTCTGTGCTCATGCTTGCCATTCTCCTCTCTGCCACTTGCCAGGTTCATGTGCCCTTACTCTAATTCTTTGAAGAATTTTTTTTTAAGATTTTATGTATTCATTTAAGAGAGAGACAGAGAGAGCACAGCAGGGGTAGAGGCAGAGGCAGAGGGAGAAGCAGGTTCCACGATGAGCAGGGAGCCGGATGCGGGGCTTGATCCCAGGACCTGAAGATCATGACCTGAGGTGAAGGCAGACACCCAACCATCTGAGCCACCCAGGTGCCCCTGTTTCCTTCTTTCTTATTGAGATTTCTGTCTGCTTATTCTCTCAATTACTGAAAGAAGTATGTTGAAATATCTCTCCAAGGTTGTGAATTTATTCATTTCTTATTATGTTACTATTCACTTTATGTATTTCCAGGCTACATTATTAAATGCAAACAAGTTTAGAGTTGTGATATCTTTGGTGGATTTTTTTTTTTTTTTAAAGATTTTATTTATTTATTTGACAGAGAGAAGATCACAAGTAGGCAGAGAGGCAGGCAGAGAGAGAGAGAGAGAGGAGGAGGAGGAGGAGGAAGCAGGCTCCATGCCTAGCAGAGAGCCCAATGCGGGACTCGATCCCAGGACCCTGAGATCATGACCTGAGCTGAAGGCAGAGGCTTAACCCACTGAGCCAGCCAGGCGCCCCGGATTTTTTATTAATATGTGACTTTTTAAAATTTCTAATAATGCTCTTTACATGTTATACTTTATACCGATAAGCTTTTATGGGGTTAATGTTTGCATGGTGTATCTTTTTTCATTCTGCTCTTATTAACTAGAGTCCTTTTGCTTTGGATTTGTCTTTTGTGAACAGCACGTGGAGATTTAAAAATCTGATCAGATAACCTCTCTGTCTTAACTGGAATATTGAGCTCACTCAGATGCATTGGAATTACTGATGTATTTGTTATATCTACCGTCTTATTCTCTATATTTCTTTTTCTAATCATATTTGACTGAAGTAATTTTTCACCGATTTCAGTTTTTTCCCAATTTGTGTGTGAGCCTGGAGTAGAGTCTACTCTTGTTACTTCAGTGCTAACCTTGGACACAGTCACACGCATATTGGGTTCGTTAGTGTGAAGTAATTGGCAGGACCTTAAAATACCTGATTATGATGCCCCTTCCTGGTTTATGCACCGTCTTTGTCAGGTTCATTGGTTTTCTCTTTCTGGCTCCACAAGTCAACATCACGACTTAAATACATTTATATTCAGCCACACATTTCACTGCTCATCTGATCAATTTTCCTTATGTTTGAAATTCATCCTTAAACATTTTCTTATCTTTTGGTAGCAAATTCTCTTAGGTTCTGTTTTTCCTTATTTTGCACTTGTTCTTGGAAGATATTGGGTGGGTTGAATTTTCTCCCTGCTTATTTAAGTTATTATCCACTTTCTTCTGTTGTTTATTTTTGTTTTTGAAAACAATCAGCTGTCTAATTTTTAGTCCTTTAGCCCTCTTTTTGCTCTACTACTTTTTTTTTTTTAAGATTTTATTTATTAGTTAGAGCAAGCGAGCGAGCACAGGCAGACAGAGAGGCAGGCAGAGGCAGAGGGAGAAGCAGGCTCCCTGCCGAGCAAGGAGCCCGATGTGGGACTCGATCCCAGGACGCTGGGATCATGAGCTGAGCCGAAGTCAGCCGCTTAACCAACTGAGCCACCCAGGCGTCCCTGCTCTACTACTTTTAAGATCTTGTCTTTTTCTTTGTTTTTCTATAGTTTCATTATTATATTTCTAGGATTGGATTTGTTTGTATCTAACCTGCTTGGGATTCATTAGTTGGGGTTCATTCATTTGCTCTGAAGCTGTGGATTGCTGTTTCTCCTCCGTTTTAGAAAATTCTCATCCACTGTTTCTGTAAATATTTCCTTGGCTCTATTTCTTTTCTCTCTCCTCTCCTTTCTTTTCTCTCCTCTCTCCTTCCTTTTCTTTCTGGAACTCTGCAAGTTAGAGCTTTCATTCTCTCCTCCCTTTCTCTTGAACTCTCATTCACGTTTTCCATCTCTCTGTTTTTCTGTATGACATTCGGGGTAATTTCTTCTATAGTTCCCTAATTGCCTCTGCAGCTGTCTCTTTTTGTGGTTAAATCCATTCATCAAGTTTAAAAAATTTAATTATTGTACTTTATTTTAATTTATATTTTATTGCATTTCATTTCTCTATTTGGTTCTTCAAATATACTTGGTGTTTTTCTAGTCTCTTGCCCTTTGCTAATATATCAACTCGTTTTATTGTTAAACATATTACACATAATTATTTTATGTTCTATGGCTAATGTTTCAATATTGGAGTCTTTTGGGGCAAATTCTCATCTCTGTTTCTTCTGGCTCTTGTTCATGTTGTCTAATACCCTTATGTGTTTTGTAATTTTTTGACTCGTGTTTGAGCTCATGTTTCTGGAAATTTTATCTGTGGCTATTTTTCAAGTGTCTAGGTTGGAGATGGGTTCTTCTACGACAAATTTGCATTCATTTCCACCAGGTGCCTTAGGGTACTCTCTGCTAAGGCATATATATATATATATATATATATATATATATATATATATTTTAGAGACGGAATGGAGGGTGGGTAGAAGGGCAGAAAGAGAGAGAATTTTTTAAAAAAAATATTATATTTATTTATTTCAGAGGGAGAGAGAGAGAGACAGAGTGAGAAAGTGTGAGAGGGGAGGTCAGAGGGAGAAGCAGACTCCCCATGGAGCTGGGAGCCTGATGTGGGACTTGATCCCAGGACTCTGGGATCATGACCTGAGCCAAAGGCAGTTCCTTATCCAACTGAGCCACCCAGGCGCCCCGAAAAAAAAATTTTTTTTAAAAAGATTTCATTTATTATTTGTCAGAGAGAAAGAGAGAGAGAGAGAGAGAGAGCAGCAGGCAGATCGAGAAGCACACTCCCTGCTGAGCAGGGATTCTGATGTGGGACTCGATCCCAGGAATCCAGGACGATGACCTGAGCTGAAAACAGAAGATTAACCAACTGAGCCACCCAGGCATCCCAGGAGAGAGAAAATCTTAAGCAGGCTCTATACCCAGTGCAGGGCATGATGCCAGGCTTGATCTCACAACCCTCAGATGATGACCTGGGTGAAAATCAAGAGTTGGATGCTTAATTGACTGAGCCACCCAGGCACCCCTCTGCTGAGAACATTTTAATTAATTAATTTAGGAGGTTTTAAAAAATTCAGTTCATTAGCATATAGTATATTATTAGTTTCAGAGGTAGAGTTCTGTGATTCAGCAGTCTTATATGACACCCAGTGCTCATTACATCACGTGTCCTCCTTAATGCCCATCACCCAGTTACCCTGTCCCCTCACCTCCCTCCCCTCCAACAACTCTCTGTTTTCTATGATTAAGAGTCTCTTATGGTTTGTCATCCTCTCTGCTTTTGTCTTGTTTTATTCTTCCTGGGTTTGTTTCTTTTGTAACCAGGATGTAACCAGAATCGTGCTGTATGTATTGTTCTTTATTGTGCTTGTTGATGTTATTGGCCTAGCACACCCCTTTTATTCATTATATATGTATTCCACAGAATTAGTGCCACTATTTGGGTAGCTTCATTCTGCTGTTATAATTATGCCCACTTTTGTGCACAAACTTGAGCACAGGGGCTGGAATTTGAGGGCAAGAGTGTCAGTTTGAGTCCTTGTCAATCTGTGGTGAAGGTGTGTTGACTTGGCATTGAACAGGCAGCAGGCAGTGCATTCTGACTTGGGTAGGAGGGCAGCAGGATTGTGAATTTGGGACCCACAGGACAATGGCGTTGTGTGTGATGGGGATGTGGCTGGTTTTGCTCCTGGTCATGAATTCCTTTTAATTTTGTTTTCCTGGGAAACTCTCTCTCTCCTTCTATTCTGAATGAAAGCTTTGTTGGATAAGTATTCTTGTCTGCAGATTTTTTTCCTTTTAGCATTTTGAATATATCATGCTGCTCCCTTCTGGCCTGCAAAGTTTTTGCTGAAAAATCCACTGATAGCGTTATGGTCTTTTCTTTGTATGTAACTGCTTTCCTTTCTCTTGTTACTTTTAAAATTCTCTCTTTGTCACTACTTTTGGCCATCTTATTTACTTTGTGTCTTGGTGCAGACCTCTTTGGGTTGGTTTTGTTGGGGGCTCTCTGCCACTTGGATCTGGATTTCTCTTTCCTTCCCCAGATTCAGGAAGTTTTCAGCTATTATTTCTTCAAATTAATCTTCTGCCCCTTTTCGCTCTCTTCTTTTGGGATCCCTATCATGCAACAGTTATGCTTGACAGTGTCGTTGAGTTCTGTGGGTCTGTTCTCATTTTGTGTACTTTTTCCCCTCTTTTATCTGCTCAGCTTGATTACTTTCTATTACTCTGTCCTCCAGGTTGCTGATCTGTTCTATTTCCTCTTGTCTGCTATTTATTCCAGGTGGTCTATTTTTATTTTCATTTAATGAGTTCATTATCTCTGTTTCTTTTTTAGCTCTCCTATCTCTTTGTGGAGGGTCTCATGGAGGTCCTGCACTCCTTTCTCAATTCTAGCGAGCATCTTTATGAGAATTCCTTTAAATTTGTTATCAGACACATTATTTATCTCCATTTTGATTAGGTTTCTTGCTCTGATTTTATTCCACTCTTTCATTTGGGCATGTTCCTCTGTCTCCTCATTTTGTCTATTGTGTTTGTTTCTATGTGCTAGGAAAGTCAGCTATGTCTCCCGCAATTGAAAGTAGTGGCCTTATGAAGAAGGGGTCCTGAGTGCAATGTCTCCTTTTCACTCAAAAATGGTGCTTCAGGGGTGTTTCCTATGTGTGTTGCTACAGGGCTGCCCTACTATTGTGGTGGAACTGTGTTTGCCTTCAGTCCAGCCTGCAATAGCTCTCTGTCTGTTGTGGGCAGAGTCTGGTATCTGTGGTGTCAGTGGCCAGTCTGGCGCTGCCTTGGGCTTGAGTTGAGTAAGACCAGGTGTTTGCCAGAAATGAATTATTGGTGGGCGGGGCCTGCAGTCCTTCGAGCTGCCTGTCCCCAGCCCATTGCTGGTGTCACAGTCAGACTGGTGTGTGGTTATTTTCCCCTCTCCCTGGAGCAGGATTCCCTCTGGAGTGGTGTTGGCCCTTGTCTGGGCTGCTTGCACACTGCCAGGCTTGTGGCATTGCTTTGGTGAGATCTTGCCAAGAGCATGTTGGAGGGGGTGGGTCCACTTCCTTGTAGCCTCTTGTCTACATCTGGCTTCAGGTCACTTTTTGGGTTATTTATGCTGATGTGGGTGTTCTCTCAGTGGCCATGCCACAAGAGGTGAACCCAGGGTCCTCCTACTCCACGTTGTTGCAAATGTTAAGATTTCATTTTTTTGATGGTTGAGTAATATTCCATTGTGTATATATATACCACATCTTCTTTACCCATTCATCAGTCAATGGACATTAGGGCTCTTTCCACAGTTTGGCTGTTATTGATAATGCTGCTATAAACATTGGCGTGCATGTACCCCTTTGAATCAGTATTTTTGTATTCTTTGGGTAAATACCTAGTAGTCAATTTCTGGATCATATGGTAGTTCTATTTTACTTTTTTAAAAAAATTTACTTGATAGACAGAGATCACAAGTAGGCAGAGAGAGAGAGGAGGAAGTAGGCTCCCCGCTGAGCAGGGAGCCCGATGCGGGCCTCGATCCCAGGACCCTGAGATCATGACCCGTGCCGAAGGCAGAGGCTTAACCCACTGAGCCACCCAGGTGCCCCTCTATTTTACTTTTTGAAGACCTCCATACTGCTTTCCATAGTGGCTGTACTAGCTTGCATTCCCACCAACAGTGTAAGAGCGTTCACCTTTCTCTGCATCCTCAACATTTGTTTTCCGTGTGGTTAATTTTAGTCATTCTGACAGGTGTAAGGTGGTATCTCATTGTGATTTTGATTTGCATTTCTCTGATGATGAATGATGTTGAGCATCTTTTCTTGTCTGCCCATCTGGATGTCTTCTTTGGAAAAATATCTATTCATGTCTTCTGGCCACTTCTTAACTGGATTACTTGTTTTTTTGGGTGTTGAGTTTGATAAGTTTCTTTATAGCTTTTGGATACTAACTCTTTATCAGATATGTCGTTTGCAAATATCTTTTCCCATTCTGTTGGCTGCCTTTTAGTTTTGTTGATTTTTTCCTTCCCCGTGCAGAAGTTTTTATCTTGATGAAGTCCCAATAGTTCATTTTTGCTTTTGATTCCCTCGCCTCTGGTAACATGTCTCGTAAGAAGTTGCTACAGTCAAGGTCAAAGAGGTTGCTGCCTGTGTTCTCCTCTAGGATTCTGATGGTTTCATGTCTCACATTTAAGTCTTTCATCTATTTTGAATGTATTTTTGTGTATGGTATAAGAAGGTGGTCCAGTTTCATTTTTCACGTGTGGCTGCCCAGTTTTCCCAGCATCACTTGTTGAAAAGACTGTCTTTTTTCCATTGGATATTCTTTCATGCTTTGTTGAAGATTAGTTGGCCATAGAGTTGTGAGTCCATTTCTGGGTTTTCTACTCTGTTCCATTGATCTGTGTTTTTGTGCCAGTACCATACTGCCTTGATGACTACAGATTTTTGTTGTTGTTTTTATTTTTTTTGAAGATTTTATTTATTTATTTGACACACAGAGAGAGATCACAAGTAGGCAGAGAGGCAGGCAGAGAGGCAGGGGGAAGCAGGCTCCCCGCTAAGCAGAGAGCCCCATATGGGGCTCAATCCCAGGACCTTGAGACCATGACCCGAGCCGAAGGCAGCAGCTTAATCCACTGAGCCACCCAGGTGCCCCTTGTTGTTTTTAAAGAATTCATTTATTTACTTGAGAGAGAGAGAAAGTGAGAGAGCAGGAGAGGGTGAGGGGAGGGGAGGCAGAAGCAGACTCCTGGCTGAGTGGGAGCCCAACACAGGGCTTGATCCCAGGATCCCAGGATCATGACCTGAGCTGAAGGCAGATGCTTAACTGACTGAGCCCCCACGTGCCCCAGTGACTACAACCTTGTAATAGAGCTTGAAGTCTGGGATCATGAAGCCTCCCGCTTTGCTTTTCTCTTTCAGGATTGCTTTAGCTGTTCAGGTTCTTTTGTGGCTCCATACAAATTTTAGGACTGTTTGTTCCAGCTCTGTGAAAAATGCTGGTGGTATTTTGATAGAGATTGCATTAAATGTGTAATTGCTTTGGGCAGTATAGACATATTAACAATGTTTGTTCTTTGTTTCCATGAACATGGAATTTTCCCCCATTTCTTTGTATTCTCTTCAATTTCTTTCATAAGTGTTCTATAGTTTTCAGAGTATATATCTTTTACCTCTTTGGTTAGGTTTATTTCTTGGTATCTTATTGTTTTTGGTGCAATTGTAAATGGGAGCAATTCCTTGATTTCTTTTTCTGCTGCTTTATTATTGGTGTATAGAAAAGCAACAGATTGCTGTACATTGATTTTATATCAATGTATAAATGATATATTTATCATTTATATATACATGTATATTTTATATATATGTGATTTTGATGAATTCATATCTTAGTTCTAGCAATTTTTTTTTAGTTCTAGCAATTTTTTTAAAGATTTTATTTATTTATTTGACAGACAGAGATCACAAGTAGGCAGAGAGGCAGGCAGAGAGAGATGGGGGAAGCAGGCTCCCTGCTGAGCAGAGAGCCCGATGCGGGACTCCATCCCAGGACCCTGAGATCATGACCTGAGCCGAAGGCAGAGGCTTTAACCCACTGAGCCACCCAGGCACCCAGTTCTAGCAATTTTTTAGTGGAGTGTTTTGGGATTTCTACATAGAGTAACATGTTTTCTCCAAATAGTGAAAGTTTAACTTCTTCCTTGTCCATTTGGATGCCTTCTATTTCTTTCTTTCTTTTTCTTTTTTAGATTTTATTTATTTATCTGACAGAGAGAGAGAGAGACCACAAGTAGGCAGAGAGGCAGGCAGAGAGAGAGCGGGGGAAGCAGACTCCTCTGCCGAGCAGAGAGCTTGATGTGGGGCCCAATCCCAAAACCCCGAGACCATGACCAGGCAGAGGCTCCACCTACTGAACCACCCAGGCGCCCCTTTTATTTCTTTTTATTGTTGATCTCTGAGGCTAAGACTTCCAGTACTGTGTTGAATAGTAATGGTAAGAGAGGACATGTAATCAGAGACTCTGGTCCCACCTGCAATCCTCAAATGCTCTATTTTGTGGGGCATAGCAGCCTTGTTCCTTCCCTCTGTCACCATCTGCCAGTCCGAGTCCGACCCCACAGGACTCTCAGTGGGCCAGGGTTGGGCAGCGTCCTGGTGTGAGTCTCCACCCAGAGCAGGGTCACGTGAGCATTTGATGGGACAGGCCCAGAGGTGAGGACCATAAAAGGGGACTGTTCACACCATGTGCCCCTCTCATGTGTCCCCCTCCCTGCCTCTTCCTCAGGGTTCTGTGGTTCCCCATTGGCCTCTTTGATTCTTCCAGATTAAAGGCGTGGTGCCCCAGTTTTGCCCTCTGCTATTCTCAGGGGAACACCCTGGGCCAGGAGTCAGGAGGGAGTAATTTCTTTTCTTCTTTCAGGCCTCAGCATCCTCTGAGGGGCTGGACTAGATAATCTCTCATGTCATTTCTGCCCCAGCTTTTGGTGGCTCAGTGACATCCAGAATGATTCGCAGAATTACTGGGGAGAATGTCTTTGTAGGCAACTGAGGACAGATCTCAGTGTAGGATTTCCAGAGTCTTCTTTATCTTTTCAGCTCTTAATCCTACTTAATCCATGGTTTGCCGCCTCCCCTGGATTTCTGGGCTCTGGTCTCTTCAAGATGCTCAGAGAGACACCAGGGGCCTCACAACCAGTCCCTGCATGTTTGTAATGTTCCCCTTGTCCCAGCCCTGGGACCGCTAGTCGTCTCTATTCTGGCCTCACCCTGTCTAGATCTGGAAGAGAATAGGCCAGCCTACAAGTCCCAAGAGCAAATGCTTCATTATCCTCTGGCTTCACTTGCATCCCATGACCTTAACAGCAACCAGCGTCAACTTCAATGGACTCTGGAGGGCTCCTCTGGCTGGGCCTCACAAGGTGTCCAAAATGATGGGGGTCCCGAGGCTGGGGGCCAGGGAATATTATAAACACGCAGGACTGACTGAGCTCTTTGGTGCCTTTCTGCAAGCCCATGCTAGACCTGAGCCCAGAGACCTGGGAGGTCACAGGGAACGTGGTGTGTGAAGGCTTCCCCCTGGGAGGTGATTGTTGGCCTGCAGCAGGTCCAACAGATGGGGCTTCTATTCTCTTCTTTCTGTTATACTCAGGGACCCAGAGCTCTGTGCCTTTCTTTTTGGCAGTGTTTTCGATGGGGAGTGTTAGCCCTGCTCGCGGTGCTAACAGACATAAGGTCTGACCGTTGTCTTTCCCTGCACCTTGAATTCAGGGTCCATCAAACTCCACGACTTCACACAGCACCCACCTCAGCCCACACATCTCCTCTCAGCCCTTGGGATCTCCAGAACTTCCCTATGCTCTCCTCAAAACTTCCCTTCCCTGAACTTCACCTGGACCCAGGGAATACCCCATCCACTCAAGGCCATTCAGCCATGACCCAGGTCCCTGTGTGTGGCTCTTAACTGGTAATTTACATGGATTTAGAAACTAGTAAGACATTAACAAGAATAATAATGAAAGAGAACACTTATGATGATATCCTGTAATCAGAGTTATGTGAATATGGTTGACAGTGTAACTGAAACTAGGGAAGGCAAAGCCACAGATAAAGGGGTTTGTAGGTCATTATAAATATGCTCACATCACCTGCCCCTTGTGCCCCCGTTACCTTAGATGTAAAATAGGGTCATTAGCTCTTCTTTCCCCCGTCGTTATGAGAGTTGAGTGAGGTGAAATGTCTGCTCTGTAAAACGGAAGTAGGGGTAGAGACGTTAACAATCATGACTAGTCAGTAATCCATGGTGGTCTGTGGGCCAGGGGTCAGGGAAAGGTCTGTTGGCTTAGAGTGTCTCTTAGAGTGTCTGCAACAAAAATTTTCCCCTTTGTTTATTTTTATTTTCACTTTAAAAAATATTTTATTTATTCATTTGAGAGAGAGAGACAGAGACAGAGGGAGCAGGAGCAGAGGGAGGGGCAGAAGCAGAAGGAGAAGCATGCTCCCTGCTGAGCAGGAAGCCCAACATGAGGCTTGATCCAAGGACCTGGAGATCATGACCTGACTTGAAGGCAGACATTTAACTAACTGAGCCACCCAGGCGCCCCCCAATTTTCCCCTTTAGGCTCACCTCTTTGGGTTCAGCTGCTGCTTCTGGTAGCTTCTCTTCATGTACCAAGAGTAGAAGTAACACAGGAAAAATCATAATACCAAGTGAAACACACCCTAAAACTACAGAGATTTTTTGCTTTTCCTGGCGTTCCTTCTCAGGTGAGCTAAATGGGTAAAATCCACAATCCTCCCTCCTGAGTCAGAAACCCCAGTTCTTCCCTACTGTGGGTTCCTTTCCTGCTCACCTTCTTTACTCTCTCATGACTATCAGGCTCACACAGAACACTCAACTTCTGATGCTTCTAATTACCACGTGTGGGGGTTTTACCCCACACCAAGCAATTCTCTGTGACACCTGCTGCGTGGGTTACAATTTAACTCTATTCTGACACGGCGGACCGGGAGACGGCATCAGAGCCCACAGGTTAAGGGTTCAGTCCCACTAGACTGCCCCCACAGCCCCCTCTGGGTGCCAATCACAAGCAGGAGGCCCCTAGGTTACTCACCACTTCTGTCCGACTTGGCCGCAAATTGGAGTTTCCCCTGAACTCCTACACCTTTGGATTTGATGAATTTGCTAGAGCTGCTCACAAAACTCAGGGAAACACTTAAATTTGCCCTTTCTTAAAGGAAATGATAAAGACACAGATAACTATCCAGATGGAAGAGATGTGTAAGGTGAAGTATGTAGGAAGGGGCATGGAGTTCCCATGCTCTGTCCAGGCATGCCCCTCTCCCAGGACCTCTGTCCACCGACTGGAAGCTCCTGCACCCCAAATGTTTTGGATTCTGCGTAGGCTTCGTCACATAGTCTGCATGGATCATTAACTCCATTTCCAGCCCCTGTCTGGAGGATGGGGATGGAGAGGGAAAGTTCAAGCTTGGTCTTAACTGGTGACCAGCCCCCACCTGGGAGCTCTCCAGGTGCCCAGATACATCTTATTAGAACAAAAGGCACTCCGGTCACCCAGTAAATTACAAGGGTTTCGAGAGAATTGTGTAGGTACTGGGTCAAAGACCAAATATTAGAACAAAAGATGTTCCTAGTGCTCTCATCCCCCGGGAAATTATGAGGGTTTTAGGAGCTTGTGCCAAGCCTGGGAGCAGAAACCAATATTTTCTGTTACTTCCCAGCTCCAAGGAACACAGACCTCTGAATCATTCACTGGTGGATGGGGTGGTGTGGCATGGGATGGAGTAAAAATGGGTGGTTCAGTTTTTTGGTGTGTTTTCTTTATACTGTTTTTTGAAAATTTAATTTCATGGAGTTTTAAGTCCAGTATCGTTAACATACAGTTAACATACAGTGTTATATTCAGGTGCGCAATATGCTGACTCAGCACTTCCATACCTCGCTGTCGCGGGTGCACACACGCCAAGTGCTCCCCTCAGTCCCCTTCTGAGCCTCTGGTGACCATCACTGTGTTCTCTGTGGTTAACAGTTTATTTCTTGGTTTGGCGCCCCCCCTTCTCCCCCTTTGCCCATTTGTTTGGTTTCTTAAATTCCACGTATGAGTGAAACATACGGTATTTGTCTTTTTCTGACTATTTCATTTGGCATCATACTCTCTAGCTCCATCCCTGTCATTGCAAATGGCACACTTTCATTTTTTGCATGGCTGAGTAACATTCCTGTGTGTATACACACCACACCTTCTTCATCTGTTCTTCAGTGGATGGGCACTTGGGCTGCTTACCTAATTTTGCTGTTGTAAATAACGCTGCTATAAACCTCAGGGTGCATGGATCCCTTCGAATTACTGTCTTCATGTTCTTTGGGTAAATACCCAATACTGTGATTATTAGATGGTAGGTAGCTCGATTTTTAACTTTTTGAAGAACCTCCATACTGTTTTCCACAGTGATCGCACCAGTTTGCCTCCCCACCAATAGCACACGAGGGTTCCTTTCTCTCCATGTCCTCGCCAACACTTGTTGTTTCTCGTGTTTTTGGTTTTAGCCATCCTGACAGGTGTAAGGGGATCACTCATTGTAGCTTTGGTTTGCATTTCCCTGACACTGAGTGATGCTGAGCATGTTTTCATATGTTTGTTGGCCATCTGGAGATCTTCACTAGAGAAATGACTGTTTATTTCTTCTGCCTATTTTTAAATTGCATTACTTGTTTTTTGAGTGTTGAGTTGTATAAGTTCTTTATATATTTGGATACTAACCCTTTATCAGATATGTCATTTGCAAATATCTTTTCCCATTCTATAGGTTGCCTTTTTATTCTGTGTTTTGATTTAAGTCCCCAAACTGAAGGCTGCCCGTCCTGTCCTTCAAGTGCTTTTGCTCAGGCTGATAGTAACACCCTGTGCCAAAGTCCCTTTGCTTTCAGCTCATCTGCTGAGAGTCCAGATGTCAGATGTCAGCTGCTGCCACTGTTCTCCAGCCAATCATTCTTTTCTCTCTCTTCGATCTTAAAACTTTGTGTCCAGGGATTGGACTGAGAGGTGCCGCTGCCTGTTTGCTTTCTGTTAAAACCAGTCACTGCAGTCCAGTGACATTTTCATTTTTGTATGGCAGTCTGGACAGAGCAGGTCCCTGACATTATGTCCTGTTCATCGTGGAGCCTTGGACGCCGCTGCACCCTTGCAATCAGCCTGAGTGGCCGGGGGTGGGGGGTGAGGGCTCCCAGGATTCTGGTTCTGTTCTGACCAGAACTTGGGCCATCCACTGCAGACCAGAGATCTGAACACCTCGTTTAGTGGGCAGTGGGATGCCAAGCTGCGTGATGATCGGCAGGTTCTGGCTCCGGGGTGTGCGGCTCTTGTCTCTGTGGCCTCCCTTCAGTCCCTGTGGTAGCCGTTGTCATAAACCCATTAGGTTAATCTACTACTGTGACTCCTCCAACTCCTCTTCATAATCGTCTATGCTATTCTTAGCCTTTTGAATTCCGTACACTTTTTAGAATTAGCTTGTCAATTTCTACAAAAGTCCTGACTAGGATTTTGATTGGGATTGTACTGAATCTATGGGTGAGTTTTGGAAGAGATGACAGCTTCGCAATAACAGTCTTCTGGTCCATGAACATGGTGTGTCTTTTATTGGCTTCCCATCCCATTTAGAGTAAACTCCAAATTTGCCAAGTCTTTCTTGGTCTGGCCTCTGCTTCCCTCACAGAGATACTCTCCCCTCCTCCCTCCCTCTCTCACTGCTCTTCACTGACATTTTTCGGGCTGTCTTCCTTCTGTCTCTTGAACTTATCTTCATCGGGGTGGCTTCCTCCTGAGTGTGCCCTGGTAGCAGCAATTTTCCAAAACAGCAGGACTCCTCCCCCGGCTGGATCTTATTACTCAGAGGCAAGGTGACATGGTTGATGCCAGGCATGGCCATGATAGTTAATAAACTGTATTGCACACTTGTCATCTGCTCAAACAATGAAGCCTAAATCTTCACCACAAACGCACATGCAATGGTAATGATGTGAATGATGGGTGTGTTAGCTGGCTCAGCTGTGGTGATAATTTCACGATGTACACATGTATCAAACTTTCAAGCTGACATAAATATATGTCAATGATATTATATCTCAATAAAACTGTTAAAAAAAGGAGAAGAGAAACAGGAGCCGTGGAGCCAAACAGTCTAGGTATGAATTGTGCCTCTGCACAATTAGTAGCTCTGTTGCCTGGAGAATGTTCCTTATGTTGTTCACTGGCTCTTTGTCAGCGACCCTTACACAGGCGAGATGACCGGGTGGGTGTGCAGTCTGTGCTCCACACAGAAGAGGTGCTTGTGTAGTTATTCCTATATATTTAGGAATCTCCTCAGTTCCTACGGAAGCAGCCAGGCACTCTCCATACCCCAAAACTCTTCTAATTTTCCACATGGCAAAAAAAATTAAGTTGCTCAGAAAATGCAATAACATCACTCTTTCCCTTTCATCTCAAACATTCCCCTAAGTGTTCTAAAGCATCTATTAACGCCTCTCGAGCACAGACCATCACTGGTGGTTCCAGATCCCAGCGAGGCCACCGACTATAATACCAGTTGGTTCCAACTGTAAAGAGAAAACGGGTCCATAAAATAGAAAGTAGATAAACACTGATGAGTACTGGTAAAAATCCCAAATGGAGCCTCAATATTTAACCATCACAGCCTGATTTATTATCTTTGTGTCAAAGTGGCCATATTTCTTTACTTTTTTAAAATAATTGTTCGAGGGGCACCTGGGTGGCTCAGGTCATGATCTCAGGGACCTGGGATGGAGCCCCGCATCGGGCTCTCTGCTCAGCAGGAAGCCTGCTTCCCTCTCTCTCTCTGCCTGCCTCTCTGCCTACTTGTGATCTCCGTCTGTCAAATAAACAAATAAAATCTTTTTAAAAAATTTTTTATTTATTTGACAGACGGAGATCACAAGTAGGCAGAGAGGCAGGCAGAGAGAGGAGGAAGCAGGCTCCCCGCTGAGCAGAGAGCCCGATGTGGGGCTCCATCCCAGGACCCTGGGATCATGACCCGAGCCGAAGGCAGAGGCTTTAACCCACTGAGCCATCCAGGTGCCCCAAACAAATAAAATCTTAAAAAAAAAATAATAATTGTTTGAAATCTACACCCTCCCCCCAGCCCAATATTCTCTTGAGGTCTTGGGTCTCAGGGCCAATTCTGAGTGAGTCGTTCTCAAGCTAACTAGAGAGCGAGTCCTTTGCTGTAGTGGCTTGTGGGTGCTGCAAGGTGTCGCTTTCAGGACTGGTCTTCACAAGTGGACGGCAGCGAAGGCTAGGACTGTGCCTTCGTGGCTGTGGGGATGTCTGTTTGGCACTAAGCCTGTGGTTTTTTTCTAAGCACACTACCTAGAGTTTTGTCTAGGTATCTGCTTCCACCTCCAGACTATAATCTTCTAGAAGATAGGGTGTTGTTCTTCTTTTAAGTTGAGAAATATTTGACAGTTAATAACTATATATATTTAAGGTGCACAATTTGATGATTTGATATACATAATACATTGTGAAATAATGACCACAATTAAGCTAATTAACATATTAGTCACCTTACATAATTACATTTTGAATGTGGTGGGAACACTTATGATCTACTCCTTTAGCAAATTTCAAGTATACAATAAAGTATTGACTATGGTCACTTGGTTTTACATAACATCTTCAGAATTTATTCATTTTGCACAACTGAAACTTTGTATCCCTTGACCAACATTTCCCCATTTCCCCTCCCACCAGCCCCTGGTAGCCACTTATCTTCGATTTCTGTGAGTTCAATTTCTTTAGATTCCCCGTACAGTGAGATCAGGCAGTATCTGTCTTTCTGCGTCTGCCTTATTTCACTTCGCACAATATCACGCATGCTGAAAGTGGCAGGATTTCCTTCTTTTTGGCTAATGACATTCCATTGTATATACATGCCACATTTTCTTTCTCCGTTCATTCTTTAATGGACATTTAGGTTGTTTCCATTACCTTGGCTATTATTAAATAATGTTGAAATGAACATAGGAGTGATTATTTCTTTGAGATCCTGATTTCATTTCTTTTGGGCGTATACCCAGAAGTGGGATTGCGGGATCATCAGGTGGTTCTATTTTTAATTTTCTGAGGAAGCACCATACTATTTTTCATAATGCTTTACCAATTTACATTCCCACCAATGTTGGATTATTAAAAAAAATAAATTAAATTAAATTTAAAAAATATTTTTGCTTTGTGATTGAGTTGTATGACTTCCTTAGGTATTTTGGATATCAAATATATAGTTTGTAAATATTTTCTCCCATTCTGTTGGTTGCCTTTTCACTTTGTTGATTGTTTCCTTTGCTGTGCAGAGCTTCTAATTTAATGTTAATTCCATTTGTCTATTTTTGCTTTTGTTGGCTGTGATTTTGGTCTCCACATCCAAAAAATTATTGCCCAGACCAATGTCAAGAAGCTCTTTCCTATGTTCTTCTCTAGTAATTTTATGGTTTCAGGTCTTATATTCAAGTCTTTACTCCATTTTGAGTTGATTTTTGTGTACGATGTGAGATCAGGGTCCAACTTTGTTCTTCCACATTCTTCTGCATCCAGTTTCCCCAACACCATTTACTGAGGAGACTACCTTTTCCTCATTTCAGCACTCTTGTCAAAGATCAGTTGACCTATGTGTGGACTTATTTCTGGGTTCTCTAGTCTGTTCTACTGGTCTTCATTTCTTTTTTTATGCCAATACCATACTGTTGTTTACCATAGTTTTGTAATGAATTGTGAAATAAGCAAGTGTTTTTCCCCATTGAGATAATATCCCACAGATATTATCTGTGGGTCTTTTGTATATGGCATTTTGAACCCCTCACTGTTCTTTTTGCCTACAATTGCTTTGGTTATTCTGAGTCTTTTGTGGGTTCATATGAATTTTAGGATTGTTTTCTATTTCCATAAGAAATGCCATTGGGGGGGGCACCTGGGTGGCTCAGTGGGTTAAGCCTCTGCCTTCGGCTCAGGTCATGATCTCAGGGTCCTGGGATCGAGTCCCGTATTGGGCTCTCTGCTCAGCGAGGAGCCTGCTTCCTCCTCTCTCTCTGCCTGCCTCTCTGCCTACTTGTAATCTCTGTCTGTCAAATAAATAAATAAAAATCTTAAAAAAAAAAAAGAAATGCCATTGGGATTTTGATAAGGATTGCATTGAATCTGTAGATAACTCTGGGCAGTATGGACACTTTAACAATATTAATTCTTCCAATCTATGGATATAGGATGTTTTTCTATTTGTCTATGTCTTTTTAAACTCTCTTCATCAATATTTTCATAATTTTCATGTGGAGTTCTTTCAACATTTTGAGTAAGTTATTTCCCATGCATTTTGTTCTTTTTCTTGTTATTGTGAATGAGATTCCTTTTTAAAAATATTTCTCTTTTGGATAGTTTGTTATTTGTGTAAAATACATTGATTTTGTATGTTTATTTTATGTCCCACAACCTTATTGAATTTGTTTATTATTTATAACAGGTTTATTGTTGTTTAGTCTTTAGAGTTTTCTATGTATGATCATGTCATCTGCAAATAGAGATAATTTTATTTCTTCTTCTTCTATATGGATGCCTTTATTTCTTTTTCTTGTCTAATTTCTGTACCAGGACTTTCAGTATCATGTTTAAAAGAAGTGGCAGGAGTAGACGTCTTTGCCTTGTGCTAGATCCTGGAAGGAAACATTTAGTTTTTTCCTACCATTGATTATGAAATTACCTATAAGTTTTTCATATGTGGTGTTAAGGTCCTTCTGTACCTATTTTGTTCAGTTTTAATCGTGAAGAGATGTTAAACTTTGTCAACTGCGTTTTCTGCATCTACTCAGATAATTATGTATTTTTTTCATTATGTTGACATGCTATAACTTCACTTTACATATGTTGAACTATCCTTGAATTGCTGGGATAAACCCCACTTAGTCATGGAGCATGATCCTTTTAATGTCCTGCTAAGTTCACTTTGCTAGGATTTTATTAAGGATTTTTGCATGTATGTTCATCAAGGATATTGGCCTATAGTTCTTTCTTTGTAGTGTCTTTTTTTTTTTTTAAGATTTTATCTATTTATTTGAGAGAGAGAGAGGGAGAGAGAGACAGAGTGAGAGAGAGAGCATGAGAGGGGAGGGCAGAGGGTGAAGCAGACTCCCCATGGAGCAGGGAGCCCAATTCCAGACTTGATCCCAGGACTCCAGGATCATGACCTGAGCTGAAGGCAGTAGCTTAGCCAACTGGCGCCTAATGTCTGTGCCTAGTTTTGGTATCTGGTGATGTTAGCCTCATTAAATGAGTTTGGAAGTGTTCCTTCTATTTTTTTGGAAGAGTTTAAGAAGCATTGGCATTAATTCTTCTTTGAATGTTTGGTAGCACTCACCCATGAAGCCATAGGTCCTGGTTTTTCCTCTTTTGCTTTCTAGACAAAACAGGGAGCTCATCACTAAACTTACAAGAAATGCTTAAGATAGTTCTTAAAATTGAAATGAAAACTCACTAAACAGCAATGTGAAAGTACAGGAAAGCATGTCTCACAGTAAAGGTAAATATATGGACATATACAGGTTAATGTATATGTAAAGGCGCCTATTGACTTATATTAGGGTGGGGAAATTTGTTGGGGTATCCCTGTTCTTTTCCCCCCGCAGAAGGAAGTCATGGCTAAGAAGGTCTTTCATGGGTTTTCCTATGGCTGTAGTAGACAGCAGGGCCACCTGTGTCTAGACATGGGTGTGTGTGTGGCAGCTATGGAGCTGGACATTCAGGGGCTTGCATTTGGGAGGTGGGTGGCAGCTCTGGTCGGGGGTTGGGGGTCGGGGGTCAGGGCACACCAGGGGCAGCTCTGGCTGCGGAAGGGATGTGAGCCCATTTCTATCCTCCTTCTCTCCAGCACCTAACACACATGGCAAAATTCTTAAGAAATATAATATTAAGGAAGAGTTGGTTGAAATGTGTAAATTTAAACTAATTTAAATGTCTACCGATAATGGATTAATCAAACATATTTTGATACATGCAAACAAATAATCACTAGGCATTCCTTAGAAATCAGGCCAAGCTTGATTAGGTGGGTGGGAAGTCGCCCACAGTCTAGCATTAGGTGAAAAGAGCGGTTATAGCAGAGTTGTGCAAGGAGGTCATCACTGTGCATTGGGCTGGTGTAGGGTCTCGTTTTGTCCTCGTTGAGGAAACGTCAGGGTGAAGCGGGGAGCAGTATGACCTCCTCCCCCAAACAACCTATGGGTTAGAAATGGACTTCCTTCTGAGTGACAAATCACTACCCCGTGACGGTCCGAGGAGGCGATGGTATGCCAAATCTGTTACTTAGGTGGTGTCAAGGTTTTTATTTTTCTTTCTTGGCTACAGAAAATGCAGTGGTGAGCGTTTTACTACGTATTGCTTTTTTTTGGTTAAGATTTCATTTATTTATTTGAGAGAGTGAGAGAGAGATGAGAGGGGAGAAGGTCAGAGAGAGAGCCGGGAGCCCGAGGCGGGACTCGGGGATCACGACCTGAGCCCAAGGCAGTTGCGCAACCAGCTGAGCCCCCCAGGCGGCCTGTATTGCGTTTTCACACCTGTTCAATTGCTTTCTGGGGATAAATTCCCAGGACACGTATGGCTAAATTAGAGGTGTTCAATAAAAGTATCTGTGACTGGGCGCCTGGGCGGCTAAGCGTCTGCTTGCGCTCGGGTCACGATCCCGCGGTCCCCGGATCGAGCCCCGCGTCGGGCTCCCGCGATCTCCCTCTCTCTGCGGCCCGCTGGTCCTCGCTGTCTCTCCGCCTAGTAAACAGGTAGAATCCGCGACTGCAGGCCCGCACGGCCAGGCTGTTTTCCGTTTCAGAACCGAGCCCCGCTTCCATTCTGGGGGCGTAAACGCGCCTGCCCGGGCGGTCGCGGCGTCGGGCGGAGGAGGGCGCCCCCTGCAGACTGCAGAGCACGAGGTCGTGCCCCCCCCACCGCCGCCCGCGCGGTCGCCCGTCCTCTGGCGCCCCCTTCCGGGACCTTCCTGGCCCGCGGCGCTTCCGTCCGGCCGGCGGCGGTTTCTCGCCGCGAAGCCGGTCCCGCCCCTTCTCCCTCAGCTCGCTCCGCCGCCGCGTCCGCCGAACGCCCTCCCCGAGCTTCCTCCTGTGCGGCGGGGGACGCGCAGCCCGGGGGCCGCCGGTCTCCGGCCTCCGCCGCGCTTCTCCCGGCCCTGAGCCCTTTCCGTCAAGCCCGGCTCCGACCGCGTCTCCCTGAGGAGATCTCGTCAGCTCGGCTCCGGGCTGGAGCCGCCCCTTCCTGGGCGCCCGGGTCCCGCCTCCGGGCTGGCGGCGCTCGCGGGGGCTCGTGACCGGGTCCCGGCGCACCGGGGGCTCCGGAAGTCGGGGCGCGGTCGCGGAGGGAGGCGAGGGGCCGAGGGGCGGACTCTGTGTCTGGCCCCGCCCACGCCCCGGGGCTGGGAGGACCCGCTGGGCGGTGCGGGCGGGCCGGCGAGCCCCCCGCGGTTCTGAGCCGCTTCAGGCCGGGCTCGGAGGGAAGGTGGCTCCCCGGGACCGGTCGAGTTAATTGCAGGAAGCGAGTGCCCTGTGATGTCATCTCGGGAATGCGGCTAAGGCTCCGGGAGCTGCTGGGGAACCTGGGGAGAGTCACCCGGGAGGGGCCGGAGGTAGGACCTGCCGGCAGCAGCGGCTCCTGCTGAGCACCGCGGAATCTCTAGGGCAGGTCACAGGCCGGCACTGTGGACTCGGAGCAGCCTTGTCCCCCCAGCCCAGGTCAGCACTTCTGAGAGCAGTGGCGGTGGGGGCCGGTCCGAGGAAGCAGGGACGGGCGGCTTGCGCGTTTTGGAGAACGTGTGTCCTGCATGGATGTCGCGATAGGGTAATTGTGGGCCCCCATTGGTTTGAATCTGCCTCCGGATGGGTCACCCGTCCTGAGGTCTCTATGGGGACTCCGTTCTATTCCTGTAAGCGCCGCGTTAAGGGCTTTACCCAGTGCTTCTGGGAGTCAGAACCAGCGGCTGCTAGGGTTCTTAGCTGCCCGGAATCCAGAGGGGACTGCGAGCTGACAGGCTGACCCTGCCCCACCCCCCCCAGAACTGAGATCTGGGCCCCTAGGGTGTGGGGAGGAGGAGGCCTGGGCATCAGGACTCCATCTGCGTGTGGGGCCCCGGGGTTGGTGCTGCGGGGTGACCACAAGAGGTTACAGGTGCCACCGCTTGCCCCAGTGTCGGCCAACCCAACTCAGGGCGGGAGGGACCGTGTGAATGGCAAATAGACCCCTTTTGAGGGTCATGCAGCAAGGCAGTGGCCACAGCAAAGGTGGGCAGCCTTGGGTGTGTACATTCAACTGAGGAAGGAAAACAGCAGCACTTGAGCAGGGCTGGGTTTTCTGGGTGGTGTACTTACTTGAATATCTCACTTGTGGTAGGAAGTCTCAAGGGTTTATAGATATTTCCATTGGAAAATGCTATCTTGCGCCAAGGAGTCTGCATTCTTCTCCTTCTTGATTTCTGGTGACTGTTAGGTTGAGAGTAGGGTCTAGGGGCTGAGAGCACAGCCTGCGGTCTCCGGGGAGGGACAGGGCCCTGTCCTGCGTGCTTGCAGGGTTTGCAAGGGGGCGGAGGGAGTGCAGGGAGGGCACCTGGGACAAGGTGCAGGACGGTGGGCAGAACGAGAGGAAGCACCCATCTTCCCTGGGCTGGCCTGGCCAAGGTGCTGCTCTCCCTTCAGCTCCACCATTGTCCCCAGGGCTCCAGGGATACACCTCCAGGGCTGCTTCCTGTCCCGGCCAGGGCCCAGTCGCCATGATGCACACGCCCATGGAGGAATCCCTCTTCCAAATCATCGCCTGCTACCATCAGTACGCCGCCCAGGAGGGGGATGTGGAGACCCTGTCCTTGGAGGAGCTGAGGGCTCTGCTTATGGACAATGTACCCCACTTCATGGAGAGCCTGGTGTGTGGGGTCTGGGGTCAGGTGGGCATGAAGTGTAGGGTGGGTGGTGTGGTTGGAAGCCAGTGGTGAGGGTATAGGTATGGGGAGCTATCTCCCAAGAGAATTCCTCCTTAGGTGAGAAGGGGTGAGGAAGTTGGGAGGGTGGGGTCCCTGGCAGAGGGAGGGTGGATGTGGCCCAGCTTTATTTCTCCTCCTCCCTCTCCTGAAACTCCCTGCTGGCCCCACTGCAGCCCAGACGCGGTTGATCCGTGAGACTTAGTCCCAACTCCAACCTGCTTGTTCCTCTGCTCATCCAGTTTCCTGAGAGAATAAATAGGTCCGAAGTCTTCCCTCCGGCGTCAGCCCCATTCAGCCGGCAGCCCTGCCCCAAACCTGCCCTTTTAGCCCCAGGCCCCCTCTCCTGGGACTAGTACAAACCTCCTTGTCACCGTGCCTGGGTGAGGACAGCTTGGGCAGAAGCCAGGTGGGGGAGGAAATGTAGTGTTTCCTTCTAGCTGCTGTCCCAAGGGCTAACAGAGGCTCTTGGATCAGCTCAGGAGCTCAGAAACCTTGTCAGGTCTGCGCGTCTTCTCCCTGAGCAGGCCCTATGTTATCAGGCGCCTTAGGGGCTGCGAGGCTGGCAGGAATGTCTGGGTTGCTGCCCTCTGTCCTCAGTGTCGTGCCTCAGAGGTCTCTGGACCGTCATCTCCAGAGGACTTCAGGTCCGGGCCCTGACTGGAGGCCACCACCTTCCAGAAGGAGCACTGCCTCCTTGCCATGTGCTTCCCCTACCTACCTTTGGGAAGCATCAGAGGAGAGTCTTGTCCTGGGTTTGTTGGAGTATCGTGGTGAGGGTCACAGAGGGGACTAGGGTAACTTTCTCTCCAGGGCCAACTACCTATACCGTGGGGCTGGGCAAGGACGGTCAGACCCTCTCACCTGGGGCTCACAGCCCCGCGCCGGAACGGGGCCCTAGGGACAGACAGTGGGCACAGGGCAGACAGACAGCAGCCTGGGCCCGAGGTGGTGGGGGCGCTGAGCTGAGAGGAGCCAGGGAGAGCCTGCCCATGCAGGAAGCCCCAGGGGCTCAGTTCAACCAGTTTAGCAGAGGAGATAAGATTAGGTGAGTTAGATGGTGGTGGGGGCGGGGGAGAGGTGCAAACCTGCCCACGGGGATAGGGGCCCCCTCCAGGCTCCCCCCAGCAACAACTCCCTTCCCCAGAGGCTTCCAGAGGGCTCCACTCTGGTTCCCCACAACCACCAGCCAAATCCTGCCGGAACCAGCTCTGAGGCCCTGCCTGGGGCTCCTTCTCCTCCCTGGGCTGCCTGCTGAACCCCGCCTTCCTTCCAGCTGTCCCTTCCATCTCAAGTGCTTTTGCTCCTCTCCTCTAGCATTCCCTATCCTCAGCCCTCCAGCCTGCCCACTCTGGGATGTGCTGGCCAACCCCAGGACCCAGGACTTCGTCTTTCCCTCATGCAGCACTTTCCACAGGCGACACAGGCTCAGTATCATAAACAATTCCTGGGCAGATGCCACAGCATGTAGACATCCGATCCCACTCCTTGGTTTCCCTGCAATAGTCCTGGAGATGCAGACATGAGGGGCAGGTGGGCCGTGCCCTGGGGAGCTCCCTGCGTGAAGGAGAGGGCACTGCCTTCCATCCCGAAGCCCCTGGGCCAGGCTATTGCTGCTGGGCAGTTCCCAGGGCAGCTGGGAAGACAGGCTTAAGCAGCCACCAATGGTGGTCAGGGGCATCAGGAGGCCCAAGGCCACTCAGCACAGCGCAACAATGGCCGAGCAGCGGGCCAGTGGTGCCCAGGTCCCACGGTCCGCCCACACAGCCCTGTGTGGAGCCTGTAGAGGCCCCTGCCCCCCCCTCCTTCTCAGAGTCTGATGCTGTCCACATGCTGTCCTGGCCTCCGCCTGAGGGGGGTGGGGTGGAGTGTGGGATGGCTGGGCCCTGCAGGGTGGTGGAGGCACAGCCAATGGCTGTGGGGTGGGGGAGGGGGGAGTGCCAGGCAGACATTGACCCCCGTGCCCCTCCCCAGGGCCGGAAGGAGCCCTACTACCTCTCGGAGTTGTTCCGGGCTGCAGACAAGAACAAGGACAAGCAGATCTGCTTCGATGAGTTCCTGTTCATCCTGGGCCGGCTGCTGACGGACTACCACCTGCTGTACCACCGGCGGCTATGTGCCTGCTACTGTGCCCAGCACAGCCTGTACTAGATAGAGACGCACCGTAGGTAGAGATGCGCCCGCCCCGCCTGCACTAGATAAAGACATGCCGACCGGCCCAGCCTATACTAGATAGAGACGCACCCGCCTGCCCAGCCTGCACTGATAGAGACACGCCTGCCCACCCAGCCTGCAGATGCCGCCCAGGAGTTGGAGTTGGAGCCGGAGCCACTGCAGAGCTCTGCCCCGCTTCTTGGCATGTGCCCGAACGGGCACGCCCCTGAGCACACGTGTGTGCAATGAACAGCTGTGAGGGAAAAGAATAAAGCCATGCCACAAACGTGCTGGGAATTCCTTGGTCATAGTTCTGGGTATCTGCTGTGGGTCCAGAGAGGAGGTTGGCTGCTCCCTTGGGGGTCATCGCCTCCAGCCCCTGTCTGAGGGGGGAGACACAGCCTCTGGCCTCCAGAGCCCCAGTCTGAGGGGGGACTCTCTTCTCTTGGGGAACGGCTCTCTGACAGGCCTCACCGGTACTGTTCTGACCTCTCTTACACAATGGGACAGGAGCCAGGAGGGCAAAGGCACACTGGACAAAGACCCTCTGGGAGTGTCTCCTTGCTCTGGAGGAGACCCAAGGAGTCGGGGTACGATGGGTGCAAAGGAGGAGTGGTGTGGCCTGCGAAGGTGCCAGGCAGGACTGGAGGGTGATGTGGGTAATTGGCATGGGCTGGGTGGCATTGGAGATGCTCTGAGAGCAAAGATTGTGAGGTGGGTTTCGAACATGCTGAGTCAGAGACAGGGACTAGGGCAAAGGGCAACACGCCAGCCTGTATTGTGAAGAGAGATGAGTGGAACCTAGGCTACTGTCAATCAGGGAAGGCTTCCTGGAGGAGAGAAGGATTGGGTTTGGGTTTTACTAATAAAGGCTGATGTGGGCATTACTCCACTCGGGGCTATTGTGACTCACCATCCAAGTCCTCCTATGGTCTCTGACCCCACCCAGCAGGGACCTGCCCCTGCCCATCTTTCTGTTTATTTTTCTCTCTCTCCCTGGGCATCCAGGGATCTGATGCAAAATCTCTCTGGGTCAGTCTGCTCTGCCTTTAGGCCCTGGGCAGGTTTCTTCTCAGAGGGTGGTCTGGGAATCCCTGTGCTCAGAGTATTGTGACAACAATGAGGAGTTTTCTAAGAATGATGGGCAGTCACCATTGCCCCTGTGCCAGATACTGGGGTGGGGGGTCATTTACAGGACGTGGTTGGGTTCCCTCCCCAAGCTGGGTCTGTGTGCCACAGCAGGGCGGTACTCTGTGGGCTGAACCGGGGCCTTGGTTTCTGGCCAGTCAAGCTCTGAAGCACCGTGTTGCCCCATGGCTCCTGGGCCGGGCCTGCCACTGATCCCCTTTGCACATTTGCTGTCTGCCAGTGCTGACGCTCAGGACTCGGCTGGGCCCCCTCCCCCTCCTGACCTTCCTGCACACTCTCTGGGGTCTGCAGTGCCCCTCGGAGGTGTGTGTCCTGCTGCACCTAGGGGTTGGGCCCTGTGTATTGGAAGCGAATTCCTGAGTCAGTGCTGCCTCCCATGGGCCTCTGAGTCACAACCAGAGGCGCAGATGGCCGGGTGAGCCAGGCTGGCCACTTGCCCCAGGCGAAGAGCCTTCCGGCCTGTCTCACCTGACTGCTGGGCTCCCCAGACCTCTGCTTGCTAAGGGGGCGGCTCAGTCTAGATCTCCTGCCCTTTCCCGGGGTGGGGGCAGGGGTTTCTACACCAGCTCTGCCCTTGTGTCCTCATTTCCTCAGCCTTGGGCACAGGGTTGGTTGGGCTATTGGGACACATACCCAGGACTCAACTCTTTCCTGTAGGTAGGAACAGGTTCTGTTCCCCCTGGGTTGCCCCATGTCCGTCGGTCTGATTACAGGCTCTGCCTTTTCCCTTGAAGTGCTTACCCAATTCTTGACGCCGTCTTCTGCCAGGTCACGCAGCCTGGCTCCTGCCCTCCCCGGTGGTCCAGGGAGCATCTCCAGGGCAACTTTCAGGGTCTTGCTGGTCAGCAAGTTCTACTGATAAGCACATGATGCTGGGAGGAGGTCATGGCCTCTGTCTGCCTTGGGTCTCTGCCACTGGACCTGGGGCCTGGTGTTCTTAATTTCTGGATAAAGAAAACTGTCTCCACTGGGACTGTTCTCAGAGGACTAACTTCTAAGGAGACATCTCTCTCTTTCTCTCTATTTAAAAAAGATTTATTTATTTGTCAGAGAGAGGGAGAGAGAGCACAAGCAGGGGGAACAGCAGAGGGAGAGGGAGAAGCAGGCTCCCCACTGAGCGGGGGCCCCGATCCAGGGCTCGATCTTAAGACCCTGGGATCATGACCTGAGCCGAAAGCAGATGCTTTACTGACTGAATGACCCAGGTGTCCCAAGGGAGGCATCTTTTGAAGGTCAGGGGTCTGGGATGACCTCATCTACATCAACCTCATCCTCACCCCCACAAGACAGGTCAGCATGAGCCTCAACCCAGGCTCATGAACTAACCCCAAGGAGAGCCTCAGAAAATCCACTTTGTTGTGTCTCTCTGTGGACCTCAGTTCCTCGTCTGTAAAATGAGGATAATGATAGTACCTACCTCATAGTTTATAGTACGTATTAAGTGGGCTGATGTAGGGACAGCACTTACAACAGTGCCTGGTGGAACATGGTGGAAGCCCAACCAGTGTTATTTTGCTATTACTTGTTCTTTTTTTTGTATTACTTGTTCTTATTATTGATTGTTGCTGCTGTTACTGTGTTTGCCAGGCACTGTGCTGGGTCCTGGGGAGACAGAGACAGGAGGTCCAGTCTGGGTCCTTGAGGACAGTTGCCAGAGGACATGCTCACCCAGCGCTCACTGGCTCACTACTCTGCACTGCACCAAGTACTTCACACATTCTTTGTGGACACTTTTTATCCAAGTATAATACATAGTAGGAAAAGTTCACAAATCATCAATATTTTCATCTATTATTAATCCTTATAATAACATATAAGGAGATTCCATTTTTTTTCTGGAGGAAGCATTTAAAAAGTTTTAAATATATTTTTTAAAAGTATTGTTAATTTTTTGTCAGAGAGAGAGAGAGCTTGCACAAGCAGGCAGAGAGGCAGGCAGAGGCAGAGAGAGAAGCAGGCTCCCCACTGAGCAAGGAGCCCGATGTGGGACTCGATTCCAGGACCCTAGGATCATGACCTGAGCCGAAGGCAGTGGCTTAACCCACTGAGCCACTCAGGTGTCCCAAAAAGTTTTAAATTTTAAAGTGTGGCAAAATACGTATTAATATAAAATTTACCACCTAAGTGTTCAGTTGTGTTAAGTACGTTCACGTTGTTGTGCAACCAACCTCCAGAACGCTTTCATCTTGCAACTGAAACCCTAGACCCAATAGGCACTAAGTCTCCATTATCCCTCCTTCAGGCCCTGACACCCACCATTCTACTCTCTGTCTCTACGTATTTGCTACCCTAGGGATGTCATGTAAGTGGCATCAAATCATACTTGTCTTTTTGTGACGGGTCTATTTCATGTAGCGTGATGTCCTCAAGGTTCATCCGTGTTGTAGCAAGTGTCCGAGCGTCCTTTCCTCTTTGAGGTTGATAATATTCCATTATGTGAATATGCCGCATTTCGTTTATTCCTTCATCCTTGGGTGGACGCTTGGGTGGCTTCTCCGTTTCAGCCTCTGAATAATGCTGCTGTGAACGTGGATGCATGAATATCTCTTTGAGGCCCTGCTGTCAATTATTGTGGATGTAGACCCAGAAGGGGAATGACTGGGTGATATAGTAATTCTGGTTCTAGCTTTTTAACGAACCACCACACTGTTTTCCACAGCAGTGGCACCATTTTACATTCCCACCAACAGTGTACAAGGGTCCCGATTTCTGCAGCCCCCCCAATACTTGTTATTCTGTTTTGTCGATAGCAGCCAATTGCATGAATCTGAGGTGATGTCTCATTGTGGCTTTGATTTGATTTCCTTAATGATTAGAGATGTGGAGCATCTTTTCTTGCACTTATTTGCATGTCCTCTTTGGAGAAACGTCTATCAAGTCCTTTGCCCATTTTTCAATTGGGGTAATTTTGTGGTTGAGTCGTAGGTGTTCTTTATATATTCTGGATACTAGCCCATTATCAGATGTATGATTTACAAATATCTTCTCCCATTCTGTAGGTTGAGGGTAGACTCTATTTTTAATCTCTTTTTAATGATTGTGGTAACTAAGGCACAGAGAGAGTAATTGGCCCAAAGTCACACAGCTATAAAGTTAATGATACAATGAAGCCTGAAGGGCTGTGGAAACATGAAGGAGAGGGAAGCTAATCCCATCTGCTTCCTCTAGGAGGCGATGATGGCCTACGTCCTGGAGAGGCCCAGGGTAACTATCTGCTGAATGCAGGAAGGAAGAAGAGAGGAGAGAGCTTTCTCGGCAGAGTCATGTTCTTGTTGGGTCATGTTCTGGCTCATGATGCTTGTTGCTCTGACACATGTGCACTGGGAAGCTCTGGGTGAACTGCTTCACCTTCCCGGGCATCAGCCTCCCTGGCTGCAGACTGGGTGGGTTTTGTGCACTGCCTTCCTGATAGGCATGTTCTGAGGCTCTCTGTGCTTTGTAAAGAAGAGAGATGCACCACAGACTTGAGCACTGGAAGCCAGTCAATCTGAGTGGCATCTTGCTGGGGGACGGGGTACTTGTTCCTCCTGAAATCCTGGGGGAATTGGCCTCCTCCTCTTCTCCCCTGGGCACAGAGTACTTCTGACTTCTCCAAAGAACCCCTTCCCCCCAGCTGATCCCCACAGACTTGGGTTCCTCTTCAGCCCAGGCTTCCGAGGTCAGAGGCACACATTCACCCCAGGGAGGGCTCAAGGGTCCCTGCCATGTTTATGCAGCAACTCAGTGCCTCCTGCAGGCAGAGGGATCCCAACCCAGCCTCCGTGTCCCGGAGTACTGTGCACCCCCAGCTTCCAGAGCACGAGAGCTGGGAAGGGGTGTGGGTGGCAGGAGAGAGCCTAAGAGAGCAGCACACATCCCGTGGAGTCCAACCACACAAACGAAGGCCATTGTAGAAATATGCCAGCTTTCTCTACTAAAATCCAGCAGCTGGGACAAGTCTTCTTAACCTTTTAGGGGTCTTTGGACCCTTCCAGGAATCTGATGAAAGCCGTGCAGAAAAATGCTTATTTACACAGATGCTCAAAATGACGCTTTCGGCTCCAGCTCCATTTCAGAGATGATAGGCTTCCGTGCACGGGATCATCAGCAGCAACAGTAAGGAGGGCTCAAGATTGGGCATCCTAGCTGGCCAAGCCAGATGATGCCAATGGCTCTCCAAAGCAGTCTTCCCCGTGGCCTCTTCCTGGTTTCTCCTGCTGGGCACTACTGCCTGGCAGAGGCCTTCCTCTTTCCGCTTTTCCTGCCCCCCCCACGTCCCATCAGAAATTTTCGTTCTGTGCAGTGATTTCCCCATTCACCTGGTTGGGAAACCAGAGGCTGTGGCAACTTGGGAAGGGAGGGGCTCTCTCGGCATGGCCCAGAATCCTGGCAGCAGGCCAAAGCCCGGCCTGCTATAAAAGGGAGTGGACACTGAGCCCTGCATGTCTTCCATCAACTCAGTTTCGGGGAGACCTGGTAAGTAAGACTGCTTCAGTCTGCCCCATGCTTTGGGGCTGGGCCCCCACTGGAGAGGGCCACAGGTGGAGCAGAGTGGGGGAGAGAAATCTCAGGGAGGTCTGGAGCAAGATCCAGAGCTCCTAGAGGATGTCAGTGAGACAGGGATAAAGACAGAGCCGGGTCCTCTGGCACTGTTGGTTGGTTGAGGACACAGGGAGAGATGGCAGGCATCTCACATCACAGCCACAGCCACCCGCTGGGTTTAGTTATTTGAATGGTGCAGGCCAGGACAAGGCCTTTACTTGGGGTACTGAGTCTCCCTTCAGTCTTCACTCTGCTGGGGACAGAGGCACTGTCCCTATCTTGGGATTCCCAGTGTGCTCCCTGTTCCAGGTGGGGCAGACTCTTGGGCACCATGCTGACAGAACTGGAGAGTGCCATGAACTCCCTCATTGAGGTTTACCACAAGTACTCCCTGGAGAAGGGGAACTACCACGCCCTCTACAGGGATGACTTGAAGAAATTGTTAGAGATCGAGTGCCCTCGGTACCTGAAGGTGAGGAGGGGCTGGGTGTGGGTAGGGTTCTCTGTCTGGCTGATGAAGTCCCTGGCCTCTGGTCCCCATTGCCACCCTGTGTAGACAGCCCCGCCTAGGTTCTTCTGAGGTCCTCACACTCTCCTTCATCTTGACAGAAAAAGGATGCAGATACCTGGTTCAAAGAGTTGGATATCAATAGTGATGGAGCAATTAACTTCGAGGAGTTCCTCATACTCGTGATAAAGGTGGGCGTGGCCAGCCACGAAGACATTCACCGGGAGTAGCAGAGCCCTGGGCCCTGGGGCTGTCCCTGCCAAATAATAAAGTCATCGTTGATACCTCAGGCCTTGTTTGCTGTCTTGCCTTTATCTTGCCAACCATGTTCAGGGGGGTGGAGAGAGGAAAGCCCAGATAAAGGAAAACAAACCTCCTTGTCCTCCTGGCAAACCTTCCGAGCTTCCCACTGGTCTGGTTCCCTCCCCATCGTCTCCTCAAGCTAGTCCCTTCTCTTCCAGTCCCATCACCTGGAGGCTCGGTTCTAAGACTTAAGGGTTTGAAAACACCCAGGACACTGTAGTCGATGATTTTCCTGCTTGTTCCCAAATGAGAGCTATGGGAACAGAGTGGTGTAGGGAAAACTCACGTTTCTTTCTTCCTTTTTTTTTTTTTAAGATTTTATTTTTTTATTTTAGAGAGAGAGAGAAAGCACACAGCGGGATGGGTGGAGGGACAGGAAGAGAGTCTTAAGCACATTCCAGGTGCCAAGTGTGGAGCCCTACCTGGGGCTCGACCTCATGACTTTGAGATCATGACCCGAGCCAAAACCAAGAGGCAGATGCTTGACTGACTGAGCCACCCAGGTTCCCCTCACACTGGGCACTAAATTTTAGTTTAGAGTGAAATGTCTTAGATGTGACTCTCGGGAAGTTAGGCAAATAACTAAGTAGATGTGCAAGTGTGAGGGAGAGAGATGGATTCTGTGTGTGGGGAGGCCATAGGTGGGTGTCCAGAGTCCAGTATTAAGTAACCCTAACAGCCCCTCAGGTCCCACACTTGTAATTTCTCCTCTGAGATTTCGGAAGCTTTCCATCTTGCTCTGGTTTCAACCACCCAATGTGATGAAATAATAAAGACATAGGCAAATAGGTCACTCAGGTCACAGAAGAGGACACTGAAATGCTACCCTGGGTGGTGAACCCTCTGCTTATCCATGATCACCCCCTGATTATCACTCTGGTAGAATGGGAAGGCCAGCGATGAATGGCCACCTCTCATCAGTATCCACCCCCAAGCTGAGTTTCCAGGCTATGCCTTGGGAAATTTTCTGTTATGCCCACTTAGGTGATGGGGTAGAGGTGCTAATGATGGAGATGGGGCTCAGGAGCTGTCACCAGAATCTGTAAACCAGAGCTCTTAACGTGGTCTATTGTGCATCTCTGAAACAGAGCTGGAGCCAAAAGCGGGTCCTTCTGCCTGCGGGAGGCACTGAGTTGCTGCATAAACATGGCAGGGACCCTTGAGCCCTCCCTGGGGTGATTGTGTGCCTCTGACCCCAGAAGCCTGGGCTGAAGAGGAACCCAAGTCTGTGGGGATCAGCTAGGGGGAAGGGGTTCTTTGGAGAAGTCAGGAGTACTCTGTGCCTAAGGGGAGAGGAGGAGGTGGTCAATTCCCCCAGGATTTCAGGAGGAATAGGTACCCCGTCCCCCAGCAAGATGCCACTCAGATTGACTGGCTTCCAGTGCTCAAGATTACTGACTGTAGATCCTTGGGCTTTTTGTTTGTAGTAGACTTTAATCACATGACAGTGCAATCAAGTAGGAAAAGATAATGGCTTAACCCTTATCCATCAACCAAAGCATTGGTTACTAGTCAGTTTTATTATCAGCTAACATATTGGAGAAATTTGTTGGCAGCCATCAGAGAATTAAGATTGGGGTCTAAGGAGCCCTGGTTTACTGTTGTTGGTGGGAATGCAAACTGGTGCAGCCACTGTGGAAAACAGTATAGAGTTTCCTCTAAAATAAAAAAAATAAAAACACCTTATGATCCAGTAATTCCACTACTGAGTAGTTATCCAAAGACAACTAAAACACTGATTCAGAAAGATATATGCACCCCTGTGTTTGCTGCACTATATTTTTAATGGCCGAGAAATGGGAGCAGCCCAAGTGTCCACTGATAGATGAAAAGGTAAAGAAGACGTGGTCTATATATACAACAGAAGACTACTCAGCCATGAAAGCAATGTGATCTTGACGTGTGCAACAGCGGGTATTATGCTGAGTGAAACAAGTCAGACACAGACAAATGTCATCCGATTTCATTTACCTGTAGAATCTAAAAAACAAAACAAATGAACAAACAAAAAGCAGAAACAGACCCATAAATATACAGAGCAAACTGATGGCTGCCAGAGAAGAACAGGATTGGAGGGGTGGACAAAATGGGTAAAGGGGAGTGGGAGATACAGGCTTCTAGTTACGGAATGAATAAGTCATCAGAATAAAAGTCACAGCAGAGGGAATATAGTAATGGTGCTGGAATAGCAGCATATGGTGACAACTGGTAGCCTCACTTCTTTTTTCTTTTAAGAGATTTTATTTATTTATTTGAGAGAGCGAGTGAGTGCGAGAACGAGCAAACATAAGCAGGGTGAGGGTCAGAGGGAGAAGCAGGCTCTCCACTGAGCAGGGAGCTCGATGCAGGCTTGATCCCGGGACTCCAGGATCATGACCTGAGCTGAAGGCAGATGCTTAATGACTTGAGCCCCCCAGGAGCCCAAGGCAGCTACACTTCTGAGCACAACATAACATGTTGAATCTCCATGTTGTACATGTGAAACTAATGTAACATTGTGTGTCATAATAAAAAAAATTAAGAGACTGGGACCTAGAATGGGATGGGGGAATCTACCATCGAACATGGAGATGGGGGCGCCTGGGTGGCTCAGTGGGTTAAAGCCTCTGCCTTCAGCTCAGGTCATGATCCCATGGCCCTAGGATGGAGCCCCACATCGGGCTCTCTGCTCAGCGGGGAGCCTGCTTCCCCCCTCTCTCTGCCTGCCTCTCTGCCTATTTGTGATCTCTGCCTGTCAAATAAATAAATAAAATCTTAAAAAAAACCCCACAAAACAAAAACATGGAGATGGGCTTCGGCTGGGCAAGTGGAAAGCTCAGGGACCAGATTGCTGCCCTCTCAGTTTTCCTGAAGGACTGCTTTATCCACCCCCAAAGCAAGTGCGCCCATCTTGTTGGGAGCATGGACACACTGTCTGCATTGCAGAAACGGAGATGATGCTGGTTCTGAGGGGTACTTTAAAGGTGAGCTGTTGGCCCAAATGTGGTCCAGGCAGAAGAAGATGAGAAAGGTTTACAGGTTCAACAAGCCATACCCAGGCCTCACTCAGCATTTAGGAAATGTCATGGGAGAGTGCTCCAAAGGGGAGAGCAATTCAGATTGTCCCTCAGTTATCCAGTGATGGTGGTGGTGTGCGCGTGTGTGTCTGAGTTAGGGTGGAGTCGCGTATTCCAGTGCCTTTGATTCTCCTTGAAAATGCACTTTTGGGCTTGCTACTAGTGGGTCCTTTGGGCAGAGATTTACCATTATTAATTGTTTGCCTTTATTGGAAAACCCAATGAGCCTACTTTCTTTGAGCCAGCTTGGAGAGACCATGGAGAAGGTGGCCCAGGGTGTCTCTTGGAGTTTCACCATAAATGGTGATCAACTGGCTGTGAAGAATCACATTGACACGGGGCTGTCAACATTTGATACCCAAACTCGTGGTTGGGCAAGGGAGGTGGCTCAGCTGGCACTGGCAGCCTGGAGGAAGAGGTGGGGATGAGGGAGGTAGTCCTTGGAAGCTTGTAACTTATAAACAGACTATGCCCATTACAGGAACTACTGGGCAGAGTCAGACAGGGCTTGTAGCCCAGAGCAAGGTGATTTGGTTTCCTGTTTCCCCAGCTACAAAAGAAGAACAAGAAATTGAGAAATAAGTTGTTCAGCAGGAAACCTCATGCAATGTTTGAGTCCACCGAGGAGAACTTGGCTTACCAACTGAGGCAGATCCGGTCGCTGAGATTTCTGGAGCTGTAAGGATGACCTGTCTGAAATCTGCTCTCCACCCAGGTTCGCCACCTAGGCTCCTGACTTCAGCCAAGTTCCTCCCGTTTGTGATCAAAGTCCTAAAGTGCATGGAGAGGATGTGGAGTTGGGCAGTTGGTATCCAGCATTTGAACAAAAGAGCTTATTCCAATGGAAGAGACTTCCCCATGTGTCTCTCCACTTGGGAGCCACAACCAGTCAGGTTGGGTCTATCTACCAGCCTATTCTCTGGTCCTCTGACCTGGGGAATGCAGCCTAAATTCAAACGGGCTGAAAAAGGCAGGGAAAGCAGCCAACAATTACTGGGTTGTGCTGGGTGTCAGTATGAAAGGAAAAAAAATCATCTTGAACCCAGAAGAAGACATAATGGTGGTTGCCTACATCTTTGATCCCATGCTAGAGTCTGTCTAGAATAGAATCAAGCCCTTGTGACTCATTGTTCTTTTGGGAGATGTAACATGGTTGGCACAGTGTATTTGAATAATGAGTCAGAAAGGATACACAGCTTGATGTGGTGATAGGATTTCATAGCCTTGTAGAGATGTTAAACCTCTGTCATGGTGTTTTCACCCCATTGGAAGTCGAGTCTTTTCTCTTAAGAGTCTTACTTAGGCATTCCTTTCCTGACCGTATAGATCCTTGAGTACTCTTCAAATCAGCTTTTAAAGATCTATGCCGATTCTCTCATTAATGAATTAAAACAAGAATTGTGCCATGTGCCCACTATATCTGTTGATAATTTTCTTTTTTAGCACTAGACTTTATGATAGTTAATCTTATTCATTTCTCATTACAGTCTTATGAGAAAGGTAATTACTATTCCCATTTTACGTATGAGGAGATTCAGAGAAGTTAAGAACATTGATAAAATTTATTAATCTGACAAGTGGCAGAGGTAGGGTTGGATCCCTGTCTCCAGAAGAGGATCCTGGTTAAAACTCCAGAAAGCTCTCTTCTAATGGGCTTCCTTCCTGAGTGGGCACAGGGCAGCCCTTCCTCTGTATTTGTGGGCTTTTTTTGTCCTCATCCGCTGCAGGGTCTCTGCCATCCAGGGGTGAGGAGCAAAGCATGGCCGGTGCTAAATGAGTCTGTCATTTGGGCCCCTCTCCTCTGTCTAGGACATCACCAGGCCTCAGAAACTGACTTACTGTGGGCTTTTTCCTGGTGTGAGCAATCCTCCAGACATCGATAGAATAAGATTAGCATCTTGATTTCCCTAAGCTCTTAGGGGCTGTTTCAGCGACAATTCTCCCTTCTTCCTGAGTTGGGAGACTTCCTTCCAGTCTTAAGAGCTGTGGAAATTCCCATGTGAATAATTCTCTGATTTGCAAAATTGAGGTCTGAACTGGCTGCTCAGGTCAGGGCGTAGACCTGCAGTAACTCTTTTTTTTTTTTTTAATATTTTATTTATTTGACAGACAGAAATCACAAGCAGGCAGAGAGAGGAGGAGAGGCAGGCTCCCCGCCAAGCAGGGAGCCCGATGCGGGGCTCCATCACAGGACCCTGAGATCACGACCTGAGCTGAAGGCAGAGGTCCAACCCACTGAGCCACCCAGGCGCCCCCCTGTTTCCACTTCTGTTGAATAATTGTATCAGAGGCCGTAGCCAGCGTTATGAGGCCAGAAAACAGATGAGAAGGGACGTGAGGGCTGGAAGCACAGGCTATGTGAAGTAAACGAACACTTTGCTCTCGTTTCTGCATTTTATCGCCTCCTCCATCTCTCTTTCGAATAACTGCTACTCTCGCAGAATTTTTAGCCATGTGCCCCAGCCAACTGGGACTTGGTGCTTGCCCGAGACTACCAGTGTCACTACCAGAAAGCACACTCACTTGCTGGCATGTTTTAGTTCTCTCTGCAGGCTGGACAGCCTTCTCCGAGTCTGGATCTGACACCCCCTGGCTGGGAGCAGGGCAGGTGGGGCCAGATGCCAGGACTCTGGAGACATTCCTACCCTTGCATCCCCTCATCTAGGAAAAGGTTCAGAAATTTAGAAATTCAGTCTGAGGTTGGGACTGCAAAATTAATTTCTGATGCATTTTCCTTTTCTGTTATGTGTCCTGGGTCACAGAGAGAATTAACATTTGAACAAATTAAAAAAACACTTTTCTTGGGGCACCTGGATGGCTCAGTGGGTTAAGCCTCTGCCTTCGGTGTAGGTCATGATCTCAGGGTCCTGGGATGGAGACCTGTATCGGGCTCTCTGCTCAGCGGGGAGCCTGCTTCCCCCCTCTCTGCCTGCCTCTCTGCCTGCTTGTGCTCTCTGTGTGTCAAATAAAGAAATACATCTTTAAAAAAACCCACAAAAACCATTTTTCTTGCCTTCTTTTTCCTTGAGTATTTTGCAAACCACTCTGTGCTGTCCAAGGGCTTGATTAAAAAAAAAGAAAGAAAAAAGAAAGAACAAAGAAAAAGAAATGGTGTGTCTTGCTGAAAACCAGTTCACATTGCGGGGGTGGGGGCCCCCAGGAACCCTACAGGGGAACCTGAGTGAGGAGCGGGATTCCTGCCATCTCCTGAAGGGCAGTAATTGCTTGCATGGATGCACAAACCCCAACATCGGCTCTGTCTGGGTTCCCACTCAGGCTGGTGGAGTCCCTGATGGGCCTGGCCGGCTTGAGAGTGGACAGCTGCTGGTACAGGCTCTGAGCCAGTAGTGTGGGATTCACACACAGCGTGAGTCTTCACCCACACTGTCTCATCCACAGGTCGAGGACTTCCCCAGTTATGGGGCTCCCGCAGGCTGGGAAGGGACGGCCCCTGATCCCTGCTGAGGGTTACCTCTTTCTTCTTCTCCTTGTTCTCTGTAGTACAATGCAGCCTGAGGGAGTGGAGACCTCTACTGACTTCCTTTTGGATGGCCTTCCCCTAGCATTTCTGCAGGTGTGGGAGGAGGAAACCCTCCTATTAACTAAGTTGAATCCTTGTTTGAGGGGGAGCTGCACACTCTCATCTCCAGGTACGTGAGCCTTAGTCTCCGGAATGCTCAAGGCAGAGTCACAGAATGGGCTCAGGGCACCAGGAAATGACCACCTTCTCCACAGGTAAGGTGAAAGGATGGCCACTTTACTTTTTCAAGGCCCTCAGGTTGTCTCATAGATAGCACCTTCTCAGACCTTCAGAGCTTTGGAAGTTCCAACTGGATTGATGTTCTGAGGGGACCTCAAGTCCCAGCGTGGTGTCCTGGTCTGTACAGGGCCCTTGGCTGCTTTTTCAAGTGAAGTGTGTCCCTCTGTCTTTTCCATCTTGCAATGGACCACATCCTTCTCCTGCCCTTTTGGAACTGGCGCTCAGTGCCGAGCCCTTTGTGAAGGCTTGGCTCCCCGTGACTGGGCCTGGGAGAGACTGCTTTGTGTTCCGTTGGGCTTTCTCCACATGAAGCCCTTGAAGATCCTGTAGGGTGTCTCACGACCTCCTTCATTTCTCCTTTTCTCTGATGTCTGCCGCTCTTACAACTTTCAGCCTGGTTCCCAACTAGGAGAGCCTACTCCTGGGGCACCTGGCACCTCACTGCCCCACCACTCGCCCCGGAGGTTTGCTTGGAGTCACAGGGGCCCTTCATTCCTGGCACTGCCTCCCCCCAGGCCCTGTGGGCCAGCCTGTCTCCAGGGAGATGTGATCACTCTGGTACCTCAGCTGGGCTCTCCGAGGGTTAGAATTTGCCACTTTCCTTCTCTGCTCTCTGGACTACTTTGCCAGTCCCCACGTGCTTGTCCAGGGGCCTAAGAGCATCCTGTAGACTCACAGGTGTTTGTGTTTTATTTTGGGTTATAACGAATGTAGAGGCTTCATGTAGCAGTTGGCGGATTTCAAAAGGGTCTGGCAGGGAGTAGCAGAGGGAGGAGAGAAAGCCACGTAAGAAGGAGCAGCCCGCAGTCCTTGTGGGGAGGCGGGAGTCGGGTCACAGTTGCCGAAGACAAGCATCTCTCGGTGTCTGCTGGCCTGTGGTTAACCACACGGTATGTGGACTAGGGTTTCTTGAGAGGGTAGATCCAATGCTAGATCTTTTTACCACAAAAGCCAAAACTAAGAAAAAGGGACACAAGAAAACTTCAGGTGATGGATGTGTCTTCCCTGACTCTGGTCACGGTGTCATGGGTGTGTGCACACATCTGAGCTCAGCAAACTGCACAGGTTAAATATGTGCACTTTGGGGCCTCAATTATGCTTCAGTAAAGGTGTAGAATAATGGAGTTATTTCACCTGAAAAAGAAAAAAGAAAGGCAGCATGGACCTTGGACAGACGTCCCCACCAGATTTCCAGCCATTTAGTTCTGGAGGAGAAGTAGCCCACAATGTTGGGTAGGCTGGATGGGTTTCCAAACTCTGGCTGTGACATCATTCCTCCCTTCAGGGTGAAAACACCATCACGTGTATTCTTTTCCCAGTCAGTTGTTAGTTTCTCCTCCCGTGGCTTCCTCTACCCTAGAAATGTCCCAACACCCCAGGGGCATCCTTGCTTCCTCACTGGGACCAGTTCTGCTCCTACAAGCCCAGGGGGTGGGGGCTGGGGTCTCATTCAGTTGTTCCCCCAGGGCATGTCCTTCTCATGGCTCTAAGGCGGCCTCGCTGTTTTAGGGATGAGCCCAGCCCACGGCGGCCGTGGCGCACTGCAGGGGTGGCCTGGGTCCACTTCCGGCTTCAGTGGTGCCCATGTGGGGTTCTGGGGCTCTGTAGTTCCTTTCAGTTCATGTTGCCATGGTAACTTGGCTAACACAAAACGTGCAGGGGAGTCTGGGTCCTGGAGGCCTCCTTAACCTCTCTTCCTTGGTCGTGGTCATCCTTGTTCAACCTGAAACCCCTTCCTCAGTGCCGATTTTGGGGATTATGATGGGAAAATGGGGGAAGGTATAGAGGAATTGGTGTCTCCCTTCCTGAAAACCCTGGGGTCCTTTTTGAAAATTGACCCAGGGATTAGCTTTGCATCTCAGAGCCACTTAGGCAGATGTCTCCCTCCCTTTAGCCTCCTTCCCCCGTACACTTAGAAGATCTTTTGTGAACTGACACTCCGGTTGCCAAAACTGAGGATAAAGATGGAAACTTACTTGTTCAAACAAACACACACACTAATTTGAAAAGATACACGTATCCTGTGTTTATTGCAAATAACAGATCAATAAGATGTGGTATATATTTATAATGAATATTATCCAGCTATGAAAAGGAATGAAATCTTGCCATTTGTGACCACATGGGTGGGCCTAGAGGGTCTCACGCTAAATGAAACAGATCAGACTGAGCAGGATAAACACCTGATAAATACAGGATCTCACTTGTATGTGGGATCTAAGAAACAAAACAAAACCAGAAACAGTCTTGTAAACAGAGAGAAGACACTGTGTTACCAGAGGGGGTGGGTGAGCTCGGCGATGGGGAAGGATGAGGCACGAACATACAGTTACAGGATAGATAAGTCAGGGGACGACAGGTACCTCATGGGCAACAGGGTCAGTAATACCGCGCTATGTGGTGCGGCCACAGGTGGTAACCCCTGTCACCGTGGTGGACACTGTGATGTACAGAATGGGGGAGCTGTGTGTGGTGCAGCCCAAACCCAATTCAATTAAATTTTAAAACTTGCCAGACTCCCACCCCTGACCTCCAGTAGGCAACTGTGCGAAAGGTGTGAGACAAATCCCTGAGGTAGAAATGTAAGGAAAGATGTTATCATGTAGTAAAAATAATTTCTAATTAAAACAAAAAGGAGCAACACCCCTGTTTCCCTGGTGCTCTTGCCTCTTTCCAGGGAGGTTGCTCGGACTCTGACTCCCCCCAGGGTGACCCCAGGGGTGCTGGGCTGCGTTGCACCGATCCCGCTGCTGGCCCTGTGTCCACTGATACGAGGGAGGCAAGGGAGGTGTTCGCCAGGTTCCCTTCTTCCCTCGCTGGCTCAGAGGCTCGAGCCCACACAAGGCTCTCTCCCCATCTCCGGGAATGGGACCCCTTTAGACCCAGAGGGTCTTTAGACCCTGTTGGGTGGGGCTCCCTTGGGACACACTCTGTGGGTCTGGACAGATGTTGATGACTCGTCTCCAACACAACAGTACTATCCACAGCCAACTATGAATAGAATAGTTTCCATGTTTTCCATTCTCCTCGGCTGCCCTGAGCATCAGCCTTCCTGCCTAGCCCTGGCCTGGAGGACTTCCTATTGCGTGGGGGACACAGGACCAGCCCAGGTGGTGGCCAGGAGGCCGTCAGTCTCAGGCACAGCCCTGGGGGCCCCCGGAACTGAGGCCAGTATTGGGGCACCATGGAGTCAGAGGAAACATCCCGAAGCTTAGCCTTTTCCCTTGGGGCTAATCCTACCTTTTCATTAGGGTTAGGTTGGGGGGAAGGGGGAGGAAGAAACGTGCCAGGTGCTAGCTGTGCGTTGACTCCCTTGTTTTTCCTGAGACCTTGCTGGTGGCACGGGTCTGGGGCCGCTGCTTGGGTGGGTGAGGGGTCTTCCTTGGATGGGAGGCTGGGGTGTAGGCTCTTCTGTCATGGTTGCGGTCAGATCTCTTTCCCTTTCTTGAAGCCCCAGTAGCCAGTGGCCAGGCTCCCAGAAGGCTGGGTGCCCGGAGTGATCCACATCCAAGTCAGGGAGGTAAGGTAGTAGGGAAAACAAGTGAAAAGATCACTTTTTACTCTTTTCAAGCACATTCTTACATATTCTCCCAATTCAGCCTCATAGCAACTCTGAGAACTAAGGGACAGCAAGATGACCACACAAATGAGGAAATAGGCTTACAGATGTCAAGGGCTTGCCCAAGGGCACAGAGCTATCCCCCAACACCCTTCCACAGCTGCCCACTGTGGCCACCAAAGCAGCCCATCCCAGAGTGGGGTCTGGGTTTCTAATCTTGGGCTGACTGGCCCTTGGCAACCCCTCCCACCCCTCTGGACCCTGAAGCTACCCTCCCAGCCCCAGCCCATCGGTGGTGAACTCCCTGTGTTATTATTGAGGAAGGTGTCAGCACCCACTTTGTTCTGAATTTCGGGAAGGCAGCCCCAGAATTTGTGCTCTCTCTGTCTGAGTCCAGTATGGCACTCCCCACATGGTGATTGGGGTGTGGGGGGACGTGGAGGGAAGATTTCTTGAAAAAGCTAGTTAAGACTTGACTGTATTAGGCAAAAAACTGGAAGGAAAAGATCAGAGTCTTATATAAGAGTGTCTAAATCTGCCCCAAATTACATTTTTTACAAAAAGTATGAGCATGTTTTGTATTTTGATAACCAAAAAACCCCAAAACAAAACAAAACAAAAATAAACCCCAAACAAACTCTATTCTGATTTAGGGAAAAAACTACATCAAAGACAAATGTTTTGAAAGCAGACAAATTTGGGTTTGATACATCGTTCCTCCAAACTCATTTTCTTCATCTACGTAATGGGCACTCATCCCACAGCGCTGTTTGGAGGATCAAGTGAGGGTTTGTATGAAGCAGCGTCTGGAGTGCCCAATACGGCTCACTTTTCAAAACACAGGGACTTGGTGGCGCCTGGGTGGCTCAGTGGGTTAAGCCTCTGCCTTCAGCTCAGGTCATGATCCCAGGATCCTGGGATCCAGCATCGGGCTCTCTGCTCGGCGGGGAGCCTGCTTTCCTTCCTCTCTCTCTGCCTGCCTCTCTGCTTACTTGTGATCTCTGCCTGTCAAATAAATAAAAAAAAAAATCTTAAAAAAAACCCCCACAGAGACTTAAGTTTTTAGAACAGTTTTTGATTTATGGAAAAGTGGATAAGACACTGCAGACAGTTCCTAAATACCTGTACACAGTCAGTCTCCCCATGATTAACATCTCGTATTCATATGATACATTTGTTACAAGTGACGAGCCTTTCCTGATACCTTATTACTAACTCAGTGCCCTTTCCCTGTTCCGGGAGTACACGTCCGCTTTGATGGTTTTTATTAATTATCATTATTGTTTTTGTTGTAATAGATACTCAGCAAACGCCCCTCCCCTGTCCTTCCCTTTCCAGGTATATGCCATCCAGACAGCAAAACCTGTTCCTAGGGTTCCCATTCCTAGGGTTTCCCAGTAAAAGGCCACAGTTTAGCTCAGGGGACAGGTAAACCTGAAGGCGGGGTCCCGTCCCAGAGCTGGGGGCCCTTGGGCGGGGTGGTGAGATTGGGGGTCTGTGTCAGGCTGAGCAGGGTTTGGTGGTGTGTGCCCCAGGAACCATCTGAAGGGCTCACATTCTAGTCAAAGCCACAGGTTTGGAGCTTTTGTTGAGCAACAAAGCATTGTCTAGCAATTGCCTCACGATGAATCAGAGAGATTTCATCACCTGAGGTTGAAGGTGAAGCCTGCAGTGCCTTATAAAAGCCTCCGGGCTCTGTACTCCTCACCAGCACCGACTGCTTGCTGCATTGCTGCTCTCCAGCACGCTGAAGGTAAGTGTCCTGTCCCTGGCTATGGGAGGTTCATAGGATGGTGACTGCAGGTGGCGACCGCAGGCTGTTGGAAGCCACAACGTTCTGCTTGCCAGAGGGCCTCCGGACTGACTGCGAGGAGACCGGTCCTTGGTGCGCTAGGTAGACCCAGGCTCGGGATCTGGGACTGTGAAGGTGGAAGAGGCTGGCAGATGTCTGCAGCAGACCTGGGGCCGAAGTGCCATCACCTGGGGAAAGGGAAGAGCCTGGCCAGCCCCCAAACCCTTCCTGCGTGTGCTTGAGTGAACAGCACCCTGAGTGACACTCCCTAGGAGACAGGGGGACATGGAACACTGTGGCCACGGGGGTGATTCTTTTAGACATTAAACTGAAGTCTAACTACAAATGAAAAATTCACTGCAGATCAAACAGTGCAGAGAGAACACCAAGCTGAGGTGGGGGAAGTCATCCCTTGTCTGAACCAGAAAGAGAGGAGAGAGGGGACTGGGGGTGGGTGGGAGAGGACCTGCCCTGGACCTCCCTTGTCTTCTGAAGGTTGAGAAGATGACTAAGCTCGAGGACCACATGGAGGGGATCATCAACGTCTTCCACCAGTACTCGATCCGGGTGGGGCATTATGACACGCTTTCCAAGGGTGAGATGAAGCAGCTGATCACAAGAGAACTTCCAAATGCCCTCAAGGTAGGTGATGTCCCAAACTCACTCACTGAAGGGCTGGGCTGGGGTCAGCCTGAGGGCACTTTCCTGAGCTGTGGGACAGGGTGTGTGTGTGTGTGTGTGTGTGCGCCTCCTTCTCTCCAGAACTCACTCTGTCACCTCAGGCTCTCTTCACCTCTCCCTCTGGGACGGTTCACTCACCTGTGGGGACTGGTGAGCTGCAGGGACAATCCCGGCCGAGACCTGTGTGGCTCGAGGGTTAGCTCATGACAGCTGCGTCCCTCTGGTCTCTGTTTTGTCATATTGGGTTCTCCAGCGCAGTTTTGGCAAATGACTTAATTGTCCCTGGGCCTCCCTGAGCCCAGCTCTGAGGGGTGAGAGGCCTGGAGAAAGGGGAGGAAGAGTCTGAGTTCACTGTCTCTCATGTCCCTTTCTAGAACACCAAAGATCAAGCTACCGTCGACAAAGTATTCCAAGAGCTGGATGCTAATAAAGATGGACAAGTCAACTTCCCCGAATTCGTATCCTTCGTTGCCCGTGTGCTAATTACTGCCCACGAGGATATCCACAAGGAATAGGAAGCTCTCAGGGGCTTTTCTCTGGCAGAGTCCCCAAGAACACCATTCCTTGTAGTCCCTGAAGCCCAGCCTTGCATGTGGAAAGGGAGAGTTAATAAATGTATTCTTGAAAAGTTCTCAGTAGTGTGCACTTTCTTTCTTTCCATGTCCGCGGTCCCCAAACTGGAGCACACCTCACCCCCGAGAGTCTGACAGACCTCATGTGGAGCCTTGGGACCCCCGTCTGTCTGTTCGTTTATTCACAACTATTAAATGTCTGCTGTTTGGCTCCTTTTTTAATTTGTTCAACAAATATTCCCTGAACACCTGTGATAGCCAAAGACTGAAGACAAAACCCTGTCCACCTGGGGCTCGTGTTCTACTGGGGGGAAGCAAACAGACAGACAGACAGACAGACAGAAAAATAGACAAGGGGAGAGGCAGAAGAAGGGACAGAGGGAGAGAATCTCAAGCAGACCCCGTCCCCCTGCCCTTGCTCAGTTCAGAGCCCGATGCAGGGCTCGATCTCACCACCCAGAGATCACGACCTGAGCTGAGATAAAGAGTCTGATGCTTAACCGACTGAGCCACCCAGGCACCCCCCAAATATAGAGGTTATTATTGAGATACTTTGCATTCTTTTCCTTTTTTCTAAGACTCTGAAGTCCAGCATGCCTCATGCTGACAGTCACCATTCACGGGGCCAACGATCACGTGTAGCTCACGGCGATCACCCTGGAAACGCAGCCCCAGCCCACTTGAGGGATGAGGGGGCTGGACTAGGGGGGCGGGAGTGCTGGTGTTAAAGCATACTCTGGCTCTGCATACATTTGAAAGTGGCAACGAGAAATCAAGGGTCACTCTAAAGATTTTTCCGTGAGATGGGGCTGGATGTTGCGGATACAGAGATAGGAGACAAAGTCCTTGCCAGCTGAAAATCCAAGCAGCAGAAATCCCCACACATCGTTGTATCTGTTTTGGCAGAAGGAAGCAGAGCGAGGCATGGGGAACAGGAGAGTGGCCTGGGCTTGGGTGTTGGGGTCAGTTCGGTACCCTGGAGGAGTAGACCCCTGGACATGAAATTTGGGGTAGAACTTTGGAGGGGGGAAAATGATGCAGAATTTCCACAAACCTTTCTTTGATTCTCTCAAGGGTGTGGGTGGAGGGCAGGAAGGTGTTGGGAGCGACAAGGGATGTGGGAGCAGGGAGAAGGGGGTTAGCGCCACTCAGCATGGGGCCTGGCGAGGGAGCCCTTCACCCGCCAGCCTCCCTCCTTCTTGCGGTTTGGGCCAGATTCTTTGTTCAATGTCCTAGAATGGTGCAGCTCTCCTTCTGTATTCTTCTCTCCCGCCATGACTTGGCATTCCCACGTGGGATTGCGTAACGTCGGTCTCCTCCATGGGGCAGGGCAAGCAGGTGCTGTTTCACTGTGCCTGGCATATGATGGGGTTTCATGAACCTCTCTTACACGAATGAATGTACGGACATCAGTGGGGCTGTTGGTAGGATTCTGTCCTACCAGAGAGGGTAGAGGGAGGAGGATGGACCCTGAAGGCAGCAACTGTGTCCCTGAGGGACAGGGTCAACGAGTCCTGGTGAGAAGTGCATTCATCTGAGTCAGTAGAAGTCCCTGGGGACGTCCCTGCCTTCAGCCCCTTCTGGAGCTGAGTTCAGTCTGCAGAAGGTGAGTGTCCCTTTGAGGTCACACTCTGTGCGGCTGGTGTCAGAGCACTGAAATGTTATGGGCAAACGTCTGGTTGCCTGCCAGCGTGCAGGTGGGGCCTCCCAGGGGTTAGGGTTAGATCAGGCTGGGGCCCTCCCAATGAGATTAGTGCCCTTATAAGAAGAAGACTCACACACACACACACACACACACACACACACACACACACACACACACGAGTTTGCCTTCTCTCCAGGAGCACACACAGCAGAAGGTGCTGTGTTCAAGGCAGGAGGATAGGCCTCACCACGACCTGGCCTCACACTTCCAGTGCCAAGAATGGCGAGAAGTACATGTGTGCTGTTAAAGCCTCCGGTCCCTGACTTTTCACGTCAGCAGCTGAGCAGCCTGGGATGCCGCAGAAGCAGCCCCAGGACCCAGCCCGGGGCCCTGGCCCACCCTCCCGTGGCTGCTTCCTCTGGCTTGTCTGCAGCAGGAGGGACAGGCCAGAGGGCAGTTTGTGACAGGGTTTGAGAAAGATTAGGTAATTTTCTGGAGCCCCGGAATGACAGCTAAGAAGGGGAGCTTTATATTGGGGAAGGGGTGGGTCTGTCTTTCCATTTATTCTTTGCTGAGGGAAGCTGGGATTGAGCACAGAATCTAGGAAGTGACCAGTCCTGACCACTGAGGCCTGGAGTTGGAGGTTTGCTAGGCTGCCCGCCACATCTGTGGGATGTGGATCTGAGGTAAAGCTGAGGGAGGAGGAAAGTATGGTAGGCTGAGATGGGGTGAATTTGGATTGGCAGAAGAGGAAGGCATTTAGAACCCAGAGAAGGGAATCTTCGAATGGTCCCAGCCTAGATAATGATAGGGAAAGAGTCAGGAAAGCCCTCACTTGCTGGGTGACCCCAGTAGGTGAAGCACTTTGCCTCTCTGGACCTCTGTTCTCTTCATTTCTGAAGAACCCAAAGGAATTAAAGAAATTCATTTTGAAGATTTTAGACTAGGTGAACACTCAGGTGTCACCCAGTTTTAACATTTCAGATGTTTTGATGGGATGGAGGAGAGCTTTGAGTGGGATCTAGAAGCATTGGAAGGATGTGTGTTCTTGGACGTGAAAGGGTAGTGGTCAAGAGTATGAGGGTTGGGGTTAGTTTTACCACTTACTTACCGTGAGACCTTGAACGAGTCACTCAGAATCTCCAAGTCCCAGTGTTCCAACAATAAAGTGAGGATAACCATGGTCCCTCTCTTCCAGAGTTGATGTGAGGATCAGATAACCTAACAGAATAGGGGAAGCACTCAGCTCAGCTCCTGATGTCACGCAAACCCTCAACAGCCAGCAGCGGTCACAGCCAGACACTGACTTGTGTAGGAAGTTGTGGCTGTTACTGGTCAGCTGCTTGCTGCTGCAACCCCAACAGTGAAGGGTATTTTAAACCCAAGCAAAGATGAGGGTAATTTTAGGATAGAGTTGGATAAAGCTGACCAGGGCTGGACAGGGTACCAAGGGCAGCTGAGCTCTGTCTTTCCCTAAAGATCTTGAAATGGTTGGACCAGGACCAGGCTGCTGCCCAGACTGGAGCTCTCACAGGTCTGTGACCAGTTCTGAGACACAGAGTCCTGTCGGAATGTGCTGGAAAACAACAACCAACACTGGGAACAAATCCAGCGTACTTGCTGTTGTGAAAATATTCACCAGCCATGATTTAGTTTCAAACTACTTCGAACTACTGATTGAACTTACATCCTATTTAGAGAAATGTTAAGGCCCCCAAACTTGGTAAAAATTCATCAGCCAGAGGTACCTGAGGGCAAGGGAAGGCCCCCGGCCTGGATTCCAATGTGCCTGGTTAGACTCCCAGAGCCACTGCTTCTTGGCTCTGTGAGTTTGAGCAAATGGTCTCCCTTGTCTGAGCCTCAGTCTTTCTACCTGGAAAGTGCTGTTTGGACCAGACAAAACTGCAGAGACTTGTCCCCAGATGATGGCCGGCATCGTGGATCAAGCAGTCGGATCCAAGGACCGTCAGAACCACAGGACCACAGAGACTAGACCTGTTCTCTGCAGCATCTTGTCATCAACCTCCTGCCCTCCACTCTCAGTTCTGGTCTCTAGCCATTCTGGAATGTTTTCTAGTTTGGAGTTTTTGGACTCTGCACCTGCTGTGCTGTTGTCCTCTTTTCCTGAAGTGGCCTCTTGTCTCTTTAAGTCATCCACCCTGTTTTAGGCACAAGATCACTGGGGTCCAGATCCCACGCTTGCCCACCAAGGCCCAATCCAGTCGTTGCATGCACCGGGGAGCTCACCGCTCACATCCCTCACATGTTTCCACCCTCCTATCCACAGTAGAATCCCGGAACGCTGGGCTTGCCTGCCCATCAGGATAGGCTGTGAGCAGCAGCTATTATTCAGTAAGGGACACCAATTCCATCGTCTTGGGTGCAACACCTAGCCCTTCAGAAGGACATCCCAGGCGGGCTGCTGGCCAACTGCAAGCCAAGCCAGGCTAAGCCAACATGCATATCAGGACTTTGGAAGTCAGGAAAGGATGTGCACTCAAGGAGGTGGCTACCAGGTGTCCCAGGGCAAAAATGACTAGGACTCAACATTTTAGCTTGGCCAATGTAAAAAAGTCATATAAGTCAAAAGAAAGTGAAGTCGACTATGCTTCTCTGATTTTTCTGATTAGGTAGCACAGCGCTGGGCACACCGTAGCTCAACTCTTGCTCTTTCAAAACTCAGCTTGGTACTAATCTGCAGGTGCTTACCCTGGCCTTCTTTCTCTCTCTGCCTCCACCCATGCCAAGGAGACAGGTAGAAGGTGGGTCCCCGGGATGCCCGTGGTTATCCCCTGTCTTAGCTTTTCTTTGGTCCACACCATCGTATTGAAAATATCTACTTGGGTGTTTGTTGCCCCGTTAGGCTGAGGGCTCCTGGAGGGCAGGGACCTGATGCTGTGTTTGATCTGAAGTCCCAGGCTCAGGGCCACAGCCTCCTAGCCACTCCCCATACTTCTACTCTGGACCCTGACCCTCCTCCGCGCAGCAGCCCGACGCCTCCAGACCAAGTCCACTGTGTCACTTAGCTGACTAAAGCCCGCCAGAAGTTCTCCAAGCCTGGCTCTCGGGCCTCGTTTCCTTTACTGCTTCCCTGGGGAGGCCCTGGTTGCTTCCGTGCCCAACGCTCCATCCCATCTCCCTCTTTGATTTTCTTTGTGGAGCTCATCACCTCTGAAACTACCGATTCTTTATTCCTCAGTTTGCTTACTGGTTTGACTCTCCTCTAGATGTAAACTCAGGCGAGCAGGCCTGGCCAGGGCCCGGGGTGATGTCCCCACGCCGCTGCTCCTCAATGTCCAGCCGCTGGATCTGTGCGTGGCCGAGGGGTGTTGGTGTCGTGGGACCGTCTTGGTGTTTTCTAACAGGGCGCCTGGTCCAGAAAGCAGTGAGATGCTCCTGGCGACGGTGGGGAGGGTGGGCCCGGCACAGAGGGTGCAGGCGGTCTTGCAGTGGGGGGACTCCCCTTTACCCGACCTCAGCAGTATTTGAAGGCAGTTGTCATGACCTTCCTTGCTTCTCTTTTCCAGGCTCGAGGGCCGCAGGCCTTACTCTTTCCCCTCATGATTTCTCTAGGTGCTGGCGAGGCTGCACATGTTCTGCCGGGCTAGATCGGACCCTGAGTTACTTCTCAAAGGCATTGCCCTTCCTGGAACGACCCAAGCTCCTTGGCATTCAGCACTTGGCTCCTTGGTCTCAGCCCCATGACCAGGAGGGTGGAAAGCAGGATGAGAGGGAGAATGTAGACTGGTGGAGGGAGGCGTGTGCTGCCTGGAGAAGGGGCGGGGGAGGCAGGAGGAGGAGAGGAAGGGTGGACTGGAACCCGGCCTAGGCTGCTCCCTTGGGACTGGGCAACAGCCCCCCGTCTCTGATCCTCACACGGTGATTCTGGGTGCCAGGGCGAAAATGGGAAAACTGGGGGTGCTCCGAGGAAGAGGCCAGCTGGCCCTCCCAGGTGCTCACATTCCCTGTCTCGTGTGTGTGAGGGGATCTTCGAAGCAGGGTTTGGGGCCCCATGGAGCCACCTGGAGCCCTGGGCTGGAGGACTAGCTCAGGCCCGAGCCCCAGGAGGCAAGAGGACTTGGGCAACCTTCTGTTTCAGCTCTGCCGTCGCTTTGGTAATTGGAATGTCAAAATCCGTGACACAGGGTTTTTTACGGTAACTTTGGGAGGGCATGGGTGTGGAGGCTGGATTCTGGAGTTTTCCTCAGAGGAGGGTTTGTGTCAGGGTTGTGTAAACTTGCCTCACCAGCCTGGTGAAAGTGGAGGCCTTTCTTCCTGTCGCCGTCTTGGGAAATAGCGCAGAATCACCCTCTCTACCCTGCAGAGTGAGGGGGGCAGGCCTGCCTGGCTGAGATCCTGGCCGGACACTTCTTTGAGAAGGGCCATCTTGGGCTCACTCAGCTCCTGCCGGACTGTCTGGCAACCTCCTCACTGGCCTGGGCCTGTCGTCTCGTTCCCACCCCAAATCCATCCCATAAACCTCAGACAGAGAGACTTTAAAGATTTTATTTATTTATTTGATAGATAGAGAGAGATATCACAAGTAGGCAGAGAGGCAGGCAGAGAGAGAGGGGAAAGCAGGCTCCTCGCTGAGGTGAAAAAGCCCGATGCGGGGCTTGATCCCAGGACCCTGAGATCATGACCTGAGCCTAAGGCAGCAGCTTTAACCCACTGAGCCACCCAGGTGCCCTGACAGAGAGACTTTAAAATAGAAGTATGGTTAAGTCACATCCCTCCCTAAAACCCACACTGCTCCTGCACTCCGTTCTCCCATGGAGAGTGCAAGATGCAGACTTAGACACTGGCCTAGACCCCTCGGCCTCTCCCACTTCTCTCCCACGCCCAGGGCTCCCCGTTTCCGATCAGACCCCTGCATGTCTATCCCAGGAGGCGCACAGGCTTGAAGTGGGTCTAATATTTGCCACCAGCCTCTGCTCAAGGGTCACGTTCCTACCTCAAAGCCCCACCGAGGTTTACCCTCTCTAGCCTTGCATTTTCCGTATGAAAATCATTTGAGGAGGCCTGCAGGTCTGAGCTTCCTCATGACAAGGCGAGGCCTTGTCACCCAACCGTCAGTGTGTGTCAAGCAAAGGAATGAATGGACAAACAAGTGAATGATGAGAGAACTCTCCTCTTCCCCCATTCCTAGAGCATCCCGTGTCCCCCAGAGCACATTCAGGGCGCTGTGAAGGGTCGAGTCGTTTCTATCTCTTCCTTGTCCCTTCCGGAAAGCCATCCAGAAGTTCACGCTCTGCTGCGGAGGCGGACGGCTCTGCTCTTCGGCCACTGTGTGGAGGGGAAACCCCAGAAGTTCCTCTTTCCCGGAGGACTCCTTAATCACAGGGGATGACTCTCGCGTCGGGCGGGAATCTGAGCCCTCATCCTGAGGAAGGAAGCCAGCTCCTCTCTACCCAACAGGACTGGCTTTTCTACTTTTAATGTTGAGTTGGAGTATGGCTGACGGGCGATGCTGTGTCAGGGTGCATGACACAAGGTGGCACACGTCGTCAGCAGAGTCACCGCACGACAGTGTTACCGTAGCACTGCCTATTTTCCCTATTCCATACATCTTACCCCTGTGACTTATTTATTTCATAGCTGGAAATCTGTTATAGTCAAATTTACCTATTCTCCTTCACCTGTCCCTCCACCCGCCGCCCCCGGCGACCACAACTTTGTTCTCTGTATTTGAGTCCTTTTATGCTTTTTTTTTTGGTTTTATTTGTTTGTTTGTTTTGTTTTGTTTAGGTTCTGTGTACATGTGAAATCACATGGCACTTGTCTTTCTCTGTCTGACTCACCTCACTGAGCATGGTACCCTCTCGGTCCAGCCGTGTTGTCACAAGTGGGAAGATTTCCCTCCGTTCGGTGGCTGAGTGACATTCCGTCGTGCCTACACGCCACACCTTCCTCATCCGTTCGTCTGCGGATGGACATTGGGTTGTTTCTACACCGTGTCTACTGTAAATAGTGTTGCAATAACCGAAGGGGTGCACATGTCTTTGGAATTCGTGTTTTTGTATTCTTCAGGTAAATACCTAGAAATAGAATCACAGTGATTCTGTTTCTAATTGTGAGGACCCTCCACACTGTCTTCCAGAGTGGCTGCACCAGGTTACATCCCCAGCAGTGCACGGGGGTCCCTTTTCTCCACCTCCTCACTGACAGTTGCTGCTTCTTCTCTGTTTTAACGCAGCCATTTGGACAGGTGTGAGGCCGTCTCCCACTGTGGTTTTGGCTTGTGCTTCCCTGGCGCTGAGCGGTGCCGAGCGTGTTTTCGTGTGTCTGTCGGCCATTTGTGTGTCTTCTTGGAACAATGTCCCTTCAGGCACTTGGCCTATTCTAAAATTTGTTTTTTGGTGTTAGGGTGTATGAATCATTTAATATGCTTTGGACATAAATCCCGCATCAGATATGCCATTTGCAAGTATCTTCTCCCGATCCGGAGGTTGTCTTTTTTTTGCTGATCTTTTCCTTCACTGCGCGAACCCTTCTTAGTCTGATGTGGTCCCGGTAGTTTCTCCTTGCCTGTGTTTCCCTTGCCTGGGGAGATTTGTGGAGGAAAACATTGCAAAGGCTGAAGTCTAAGAGTTTACTGCCTGTGTTTTAGGAATTGGATGCTTTAAGGTTTCACACTGAGGTCTTTAATCCACTCTGTGTATGGTGTTGGACAGTTGCCCAGTGTCATTCTTCTGCATGCGCTATCCAGCTTCCCAGCACCATCTGTTGAAGAGACTGTCCTTTCCCCACAGGATACCCTTGCCTGCTTTGTTGACTTGATCACCCATATGATCGTGGGTTTATTTGGGGTCTGTAGTCTGTTCCATTGATCTATGTGTCCATTTTTATGTCAGGGCCATGCTGTTTGGGTTCCTACAGCTTTGTGGTATAGTCTACAATCTGGGGTTGGGATACCTGGAGATTTATTCTTCTTTCTCAAGATGATTTTGGCTATTCAGGGTCTTCTGTGGTTCTATACAATTTTTAGGATTATTTACAAAACCATTTTTTTTGGGATGGAAGGGGTAAATCAGCTTCACCAGCTCTCCTGCAATCCCTCAGGGCTCTGTGGGTTGGCTTACTGTCAGACATTCCCCTAGAGCCTAGAACTCTGTCCGACTCCCAGACTGAGCTAACAGAGAGATCGCAGAAGGGAGAACTCTTGGCATCTATGAAGCTCTGCCACCTTGCTCCGCAACTGCTCCACCCTCTTCAGCAAACTGCGTGCCCCCCACTCCCCTGGACCCTGGGACCCCCCGACTTCCACTTGCTCATCTGTAGTGCTTCCTTTTGGCACCTGGGGATTTGAGGCAGTTGAGTTGTAATTTCTGCCTTCGGGGTCATCATCAGAATTGATAAGGGCTTCCAGGTCTGTATGAGGAGTGCAGCGGTGGAAGTCAGAGAGTTCCATGGGCCTGAAGGGTAAGTGCCTACATATTTGCAGAAGATGGTGGTCAGGGAAGGCTTCATGGCGGCAGTGACAGAGGCCCTAGGAGACTTGCGGGAAACCGCATGGTGTTGAGAGCATTCCTGGTGTGAAGGTGTGGAGGCTGGAGAAAGTCTGGATGTTATTTAGGGGAAACACTGGATGGGTGGCTGCATGGCTGGAAGGGGTTAGATTTTCCCTGTGTCTCCAAGGATGTGGGAGAGAAACCAGGGTTGAGGGCCGGCAGGCACAAGGCGACAGATTCTGGCTTGGTGTGATGCAGAACCTTCCCAGTGTCAGCGCCACATTAGGAAACTCCCTTTCCGGAAGGAGTTCAGGCCAGGCCACCACCTGCTGGGGATGTTGTGGAGCATCAGTCAAACATGGGGGGCAGGTGGGGTTTAATCAATGATTTTCAGACTATTTTCAAGAGAAATCTGTTTTCTCAAAGGGAAGCTTCTAGTGTGCAACCGACGAAGGCTGAGATGCCAAAAGAGAGCCAGGTGGGGCTTTGGAGTCCCATCACCTTGCTGCCCCCTCCCTTCCAGTTTGAGACTCCTGACATCCAGAAGCCTTCCATCTACCAGTCTTGGTCCCTCCGCCTCCTCCCTCTTTTCTGCATACCACCCATAGGAAAGGAGCACGTGGGACATACAGAACATCTGCATCTGCAGGGTCACTCTTTGTTGAGAAGCCTCCATGGACCAGCCACTGCCCTGCTTGCTAGGGATGAGCACAGTCCTCAGCCTTGGCCCCTGTGGAGACCATGGTCTGGCAGGGAGGCAGGGTCACCAACATACTTATGGGACATTGGGAAAGGGAGGGGGGCTGAGGGGTGGAGGTGCCTGCCCTACCCCAGGGCATCCCTAGGTTCCCCACCTGGTTCTCTTTCTGCTATCAAACTGCCTCCAGAAGGTGACTCCTACCTGGTCATGAAGGTCAGGGAGAAGGTTGATCAGAAGCTGAGTCTCCCCAGCTCTCAGCTCCCTAAGTCAGGCAGGGAAGGGACCTGGGGCTTCTAAACTCTGCTCCCTAAGCTCACACAGCCTGGAGGAGTCCCTGGAAACACCGTACACTCAAGTGGGGCCAATCAAATCCCTGTAACCACAGCAGAGGCCCGGGGCCCTTAGAGCAGAAGCTGGCACAGTCCATCGGCAGACAGCCCAGTGACCGGCTATAGCCAGCCAGTGTGGGGCAGTGGAAACCTGACCTCCTCCTTCTGACCTGACCTTCTGACCTGCTCAGCAGTGGGGAAGGAGCCGGGACAGCCAGCCCATGGAGAAGATGGCATTTGAGGCTTTTTCGTCTCTGCACTATTTTTTTTTAAAGATTTTATTTATTTATTTGACAGACAGAGATCACAAGCAGGCAGAGAGGCAGGCAGAGAGAGAGGGGGAAGCAGGCTCCCTGCTGAGCAGAGAGCCCGATGCGGGGCTCGATCCCAGGACCCCAGGATCATGACCCGAGTCGAAGGCAGAGGCCCAACCCACTGAGCCACCCAGGCGCCCCCGCACTATTTTGTTTTTAAAAGATTTTATTTGTTGGGGCGCCTGGGTGGCTCAGTCTGTTAAGTGTCTGCCTTCTGCTCAGGTCATGATCCCAGGGTCCTGGGATGCTTCTCCCTTTCCTTCTGCCCGCTGCCCTGCCCACGTGAGCTCTCTTTTTGACAGAGAGAGGGAGAGAGAGCGAGCGAACGAGCATGAGCAGGTGGAGGGCAGGGGTGGAGGGAGAAGCGGGCTCTCTGCTGAGCAGGGAGCCTGATTGGGGGATTGAACCCGGCACCCTGGGATCATGACTTGGGCTGAAGACAGACGCTTCGGTGACCGAGTGCCCCCCAGGCTTCATTCTGCACTACTTTGAGCAGCTCCACTGCTTTATGTCCTGGGACTGGTCCCTTCCCCACTCTGTCTCACTTTCTTCACTTGTGCAGGGAGCTCTCGACCTAAAGTACCACGTTCTAGTGGAAGTGGTTGGCCTTTATGGCTGCAGGGACAGGACTGGAGCTCTTTCTTCCAACCAGCAGGCGGGGCTCTTCTCTCTCCTTCCTGCGGGCACTGGGTGGGTACGGGTCAGACTCGCCCACTCTCATCCCTGCCACACCTGCCCCAGCGCCTGTCCATGGGAAGGGTGCTGTGGATCCAGAACACAGGTGACAGGCAAACACGGCCGATCCAGTTCCCCTCTTAGACACAACTCCTCCAGGCGCACCGGTGGGTAACTCCCAGAAGAGTGAGGTCTCTTAGGAGACGACAGATGGCTGTGGAAGATGGTAGACAGCCCTGGGTGCAGGAAAGTCAGTGCAGGCAGGGTGGCCCACATGTCAAGAGGAAGGGATATCCCCCTTTTGCCTTCTATGGGGATGAGAGCCAGTTTGACAGTCAGTACAGGAAGTCCTGAGCTGGATTGAGGTGACTGGGATCTGAGTAGCGGGGCCTGAGGTCAGAGTGGGGAAACAGTCAGGAAGTGAGTCCAAGGGGCTTAGCTGTGGCTTCTCACTCTGTCATTAGCAGATGAAGGGGTTCAGCCATTAAGGGGCAGGGCCAGGTACCATCCAGGCCCCTGGAAGGACAGGTCGGGAGGAGTGGTGGAAGAAGGACGCACAGTGCTGGCTTAGAGGAAGACTTTATTTTGCCCCCATTTCCTGATCCCCCAGCTAAGGCAGCATGGCCTTTCTGGGGCCCTCATTGGGCAGGGGCAGGGTGTCCTGGCCTCCTGGCTAGTGGCTGTGGCCGTGGCCATGGCCACCGTGGCTATGGCAGTGGCCCTGGCCACCCTCCCCAAAGCCTGGCCCGTGGCTGTGGCCTTCTCCTTCAGGGGCATTCTTGTGCATCTCCTCATGGGAGGCCACTGTCAGCCTGCCCACTAGGATGGAGAACTCCTCAAAGTTCAGCTGCTTGTCTCCATTTGTGTCCAGGTCCTCCAAGATCTTGTTTATGGCATTGTCATTCTTCTTCTGCTTCTGTGGGTTGGGGGGACAGGGCGGTTAGGGCTGCCGGTTTGGCCAGCACTGGGGACGGGGGCTCAGCCAATGACCCCGGGCAAAGGCACAGGGAAACCTGGCCCCTAGGCCTCAGGTAAAAAATTAAAAATGACCATTGGCGGTTGCCCATGGTCTAGCAGATGCTGAACATGGGACACTTGCTGATTTATTCTGCATATAACCTGAGCACTATGATTCTCTCCATTTTACAGAAGAACTGAGATCAAGAGGCTGGCTTGAGGTCACGTAGTTAGTACGCACATTAATGTCTCCTTAGTTGGTCTTTATAACAAGCTTAACAGGTGGACTTGGGTACCCTCCTTGAGGAAGCCGTTGCAGGAAAGGGGAACTAGTTCCTGTGGATTAATAAGGCTTGGGAGCTGGAGAGGGGTCACGAGCCCAGCCTTGTCCCAGTCCTTGCACCCGACTGTCCTGCTCCTTTCCCTTTTCCTGCCTCTCCCTTCTCTCTCTAGGTTACTCATTAGTGACACTCATTTCAACCTACACAGGGGGCAGCATCTAGGGGAACAAGATGCTTTGTATCCTGTGTGGGGCCAGAGAGCAGTGGATATTGTCCATTGACCCCAAAGGGTGTGACGAAGTCTGCTGAGGGGAGGATGGGAGGTGGGGGGCCAGGCTGCCGTTGGTCCCGCCCTCTGGCTGAGAAGCTCAGCTGAGTCCCTTCCTCAGACCCTGTGGGTGCCCAGCTCAGACCCCAGGCCCTTCCCACTCCATCAGTTCCTCCACACAGCCTTCTCTTCTTCACTTTTCCCTGTTGCCCTGTTCCCTGTTCACTCTGGAGTGGCTGCTCGGCAGGGTCTCAGCTTCCTCTCCTGGACAAGGGAGGTGGGTGCTAGGCCAGGTGTGGGAGTCACACGGAGGAGAGCCTCCCCCCACTAGCTCTTGGCTGGACCCTCTCCTGTCCGTTCTGACCCAGCGCCCTGCTGACCCGTGTCTGCACCTGTGGGGAGCGGCCAGCCTTCCCGCTGTATCGCCTACTGAGCTTCGTGGGGCTTCGGGGAAGGCTGCCTCCTTGGCCAGGAATGGGGCTGAGACTCAGACACCTCACCCTTCTGAGTCCAGGCCTCTGTTTTCTCAAAGTCCCCAAACTTGTAAAGAAAACTGAAAGATCGGATGAAACCAATTCTCTGCCCCCCCCCTCCCCAGAGCTGCCTAGTCATTTGCACATCAGGGAATTAAAAAACTAATTATGTTACTGTGTGTTTTGTGTACACCACTGCCCAATGGGGGCTTTTTCGCACGTGGTGTGTTTCCTACTCTGGACCCTTAGCGTTAGGGAGCCCCTCAGCTCTTGCACTGAGACCACCCTGGGGGTGAGCATCTTCCCCACTTCTGCCAAGGGGTATCCTCAGTTGCTTCCCTCCTCAATTTAGGCGTTAGCCCAAAAGTCACCTCCTCGGAGGGGCCCTTCTTGCCCACCCAGCTAGTTGGCTCTCCCCACCCAGCCCAAGTCACCCATAGCGCTCTCTCTTGCACCCTTTGGGGCACTGATGGGCATTGGATTTATCTGCATTCTTTGTTGGCCAACCTCTTTGCTGTGTATCCAACCGTGGGTCCCTGTTTGCCACTATGTACTCCAACCCGGGACGGGGTCCTGCACACAGCACACGCTGCCGGTCACTCTGCTCTCTAACTTGGAGCAACTCTAGGGACAGGGCACCTGGTGCCTCTGGAAATGGGCTGAAGGAGTGGCCCTGCAGAGAGCACCCTCGTGTCCCCCGCCTCAGCCCGGACTGCCCGGGCTGCTAGGGTCCTCTGCCTACCTTGAGGAAGTTGGGCAGCTCCTTTTTGACGAGCTGTTTCAGCTCCTTCTGGTTGAGCATGTCTGGGTGCCCCAGCCGCACGGAGTACTGATGGAAGATGTTGATGATAGTCTCGATGCTGCACTCCAGCTGGGACATCTGGTCCGCCATCTTCCTATATTCCTGCACCCTGTCTGAGGAGCGGATAAGCGAGCGCTCAGGTGTTCAGAAGGAATGCTGCTGAGCACCCTGGACACCTCCCACAGGCTGCACATAGGAAAAGCAGGGGAAACACAGAAGGAAAAGAAGCTGTGAGGGGACTGAGGGAAGATATGTCCCACACATGGGAGGGGTGGGCTTAGGTGTCTGGAGAAGGCTAAAGAGCAGGGTGTTTGAGGAAAAGGGGCTCTGGCAGAATATGAGCCAAGAAATGGCGAGGGAATTTTCAAGTGGGTGGGTCAATCCAGGAGGGCTTCCAGGAGGAGGACTTGGAGGGGGCCTGTTGTGGTGGGGAGGTGAGGAAGGAGTCGGGGTTTTGCGGGGAAGGTGGGAGCTTACTTACCCAAGTCACAGAGCCACACAGAGGGATGTGATGGCGCCGTGTGTGTCCAACATTTATAGGCGGCCCCTGGCCAGATCCTCAGCTCTCGTGCAAAGATTGCTTCACAGGTGAGCAGTGTGGTAACCCTGAGTTGGACTGTCAGTGCCAGGAAAGGGGTTGGGGCGGGACAGGAAATGTCCACAAAGTTCCTTGGGCTTTTTTGTGAAATGTCCAGCCCTGGGCCTGGAGCTGGTTTGGGAGGAAGCTGGCTAGGGAGCTCGCTTCCTCGCCACCCCAACCCTCTGCCTTACCTGAGTCAGCGAGCCGCCCCTCCCCGGGCAGCCCTCGCTCTCCCCCTGCTCCGCGTGCGTGCGGCCCAGCCAGGCCCGCGGAGCCTTCCTATGCCTTCCTGGCTCCCTGAGAAGCCCTCCTTGGAGGCTGAGGTGTCGGCGTGGGGTTCTGAGACTTGCGGGGTGTGAGTTGGGGCTAGGAGGGTTGTTGGAAGTGCTCCACCCCCTTGTCTGGCAGAGGAGGAAACAGGCCAGAGGGGGGCCTGCTTGGTGACCCGCGGGAACTGGGCCCAGACTTCCTGGTTCATGCTTAAGGGTGGTTCCCATCACACCTCCCTCTTACAGTCTGGGTGAGACAGCCTCAGGGGGACTACGTCTTTACAGCCATGCCTTTAGGAACTTACAACCTAGAAGACAAATATTTTAATGTAGCTTCTTGTTGGGCAAGACAAGTCCCTCCCTGGCTACAAACCTCCCCTTCCCCGGGGCAGAAAGCTGAGCTGCTTAGCACAGCACAAAAAACTCCCTGGACACACGGCCCAGCCCCACCAGGCTCCCTTCCCGTCCCCTCCAGCACTTCCTCCGGGGTCTCCGGGGCCCACCTGCCACGCGCACCCTAGGCCTCCGTCTTCGGGGCTCTCACTCGAGTGTCCTTCACCCACGACAGGGAGCAGCCCTACTGACCCCTTGTGGCTTGGTTCAGGTGCCTCCTCTCCAGAAGCCTGCCTGCTCTTCCTGACTGGAAACAACTGCTCTTCCCCCAGAATTGTTCCCCCACTTCCGACTCTCCTGGGTTGTGCACATATTTTTGCCTCTCTCTGACAATTGCCTGTGGATTCTCTAGGGAGGTTCTTCATGTTCCCACCCTCCTGAGGACACAACCCAGGGCTGGGTACATGGAATTGTGGTTAAGAGCTCAGACTGGCTGTGTGACCTTAGGCAGTTTACTTAACCTTTCTGGGCTCTCTTCTTGGTCATTAAAACAGGAAAAGAACAGCCTGTCTTGGGAATTGAGACCGTACTTGTAAGGTGGAGAACTCGGTAAATAGGAGGCATTCTTAGTGGTTATTGTTTCATTCATTAATATCAGTATTGGTTGAACACCTACTGCGTGCCACACAGTAGTGCTAGATGTTGGGGGAATGTGATGGGTGCGTCAAAATACGTAGAGGGGACATAATCTTATATCTCACATTCCTAATCGCATCTTGGGAGCTAAGGGCAGGGCCTGCTGCAGTGGCAAACACACAGCCAGCATTTAGTGCAGCTTTGCTGGATGTGTGCTGCAGTGGCTGAGCCAGTCACCCCCGGCGGAGTGGACGGAGCAGGGCGAGGTCTGCCCTCCCTTGGCGGCTAGGGAATCTGCCAGGCGCCCCAGCAGGTGCCTGGGGCCTCGGCCGTTCGCCCCATGGTGCCCTCTGTGGGCTCTGCGAGAGCATGTGCGCTCTTGGCTGAGGACCCCGGGCAGGAGGCAGGCACTGGAGCAACCCGGGAGGCTGCTGGCTCTGGAGCGGCAGCATCACCAGAAGGGCAACTTGGGGTGATTCACGCAGGGCCTCCAGCTGGGGACACTAGGGAGTGGTGGAGATGGTGGCAAGTGGGACCCTTCTTTCTTGGAAGGGCAGCGGTCCTCAGCCTCAGGCTGTGGTGGGAAAGTGGACCAGGTGTCGTCCCATCTCCTGAAGGCCCAGAAAATATCAGGTTTATGTGAAAATTCCTGCTTATAAAATTGGTCCACTAATTCTAAAGAAAAATAAAAGCATTAAGGGGAAGGCATGGTGTGTGCTGAAGAAAGCGCGACCCCAGGGTCACGGCTTCCGAGGCCCTGACTGTCCGGCCTGCTGCGCAAGTCCCTTCTGCAGCCCTGGGTCAGGCCTGGCTCCGTAGGCGCTGGATGTCTGTTGGATGAGTAAATGTGGGAGTGCACGAATAAATGAAGAAACCAGGAAGCGAGAAGTCGCACGCTGGTCTGTCGCCCTGTGACTCTCCGTAGAGCCTTGTCTGTGACCGCAGAGGGTTAACTCAGGATTGAAGTAAAATGGGGGAGGTGGAGACCAGGAGCAGCAGCCGGTGGGAGTGAGCCGCTGGGCAGGCTTTGAAACAGGTGGGCAGTGGGCTCCCTTGTATCCGCAGACTATAGTGGCCCCCTGGGCCCAGGCTGGTCCCAGCTCAGGAGAGCCTAGGGCTGAGCTTGGGGAGGTCCTGACATGGGGGCTATTTCTGGCTCCATCCATTGCTGCCCCAACGCCATCTACCCCCCTCACTGCCAACCAAGGCCAGAGGTTGGGATGTGGGGTGATGGGGAGTGGGGTCTTCTCCTTGGGGAATCTCAGAGCCTCCTGCTAGGGCCTGATTTGGGGCCATTCCCCTGCTTCCAGACAGTGATTCTGGAGGCTGCCGTTGAAAGGAAAGGGTGTGGGCTCCTCAGCTGTGGTTAAAACAATTAAGCGACCATGTAAGCATGTCTTCCTTCCCGGTGCCCAGGAACAAGAGTGGGTCTGTGTCCCCACGGGTCTGCCCCCATCCTGCTGTTGTCTCTCAGGGGCGTTTGTCTCTTCTACGTTGTCGGTATCAAACCAGGTATTATAGTGGGGCCATAACAGAGGAACACAAGTGGACCTTTCCCAGGCTCTGTGCCCTTCAGCCTGCAGGGTTCTGGGTGCAAGCTCATGGCTGAGCGAGGGGCCAAGAGCTGGACTCTAGTCCTAGCTTCTCCAGACTTGTTGGATGGGCTTTGGAAAACATTTCTGTGTCTGGGACTTCCTTTTCTTATTCATTAGGTGAAGAGGTTGGTTCAGCTGGCCTTCACGTCCTTTCTTGCACTGACTCTGGGTTTCGATGCAATCTTGGTGGGCTCCATGAATACCACTAGCCTCATGGACCCAGGGCCCTGTCTGACCCCCGGCTTTCTGCTGCTACCCTGCAGATAGAGGCAGGTTTCCCCTCCTAAGAGAGCAGCCTGAGCCTGGGCCCAGCCCTTTCCAGGCTACAACCTACTGGCCTCTCCCTTCCACAACCTTATCCCCCATGCCCTACCCTCTTGCTGCCCTCCCCGCTGTACATCCTCCTCCCCATATGCTCTCCCTCCAGCCCCTCCCTTCCTCCTTGCTTCTATCCCAGCGCAGGACCCCCAGATGCTCTTCCATGGAGCCCCTGGTGCCCCACTGCTCGTTCTGTGTGTAATGGGGGACATGGGTACTGTTGACCCCTTCCTGTACCTTTGGGCTCAGTCTACACTAAGCTTTGACTGCCCCTTGTGTCCTGCACTGAGGTCCCTGAGACACGCTGCCCCTGGCCACACTGCTCCGGCGCCCCCAGTGTGACGCCTCCAGCAACGCGGCTTCTTAGATCCTCCATGTTCCATGGCCCCGAGTCCAATCACTGCCCAACTCCATCTCAGCTGGCCTCCCTCAGAGCCCCCGTGATTTCTGGGAAGCTGTATTTCCCTAATGGAAAATCTGGTGGCCCCTTTTCTGTTTGTGTCTTCTGTTTTTCCAGTTCTTCCTCCTCTCGTATCTCTTGTAGAACCATTATGTGCTCGAGGTTCCAGATTCTTCCACAGGCTCCTGACCAGTGGTATCTCAGCATCTCCCTGTTGGCTTCCCCTGCTTGTCAGGAACACCTGGGAAGGATGCAGCCCTCTATGGAAAGTGAAGGGCTCCCAGGTGCATTATCCTGTTGGCGTTCCAAGTACCAGCCTCTGGGGCCGCCCCAGGTGGGTTGGCTCCTCGAAAGAGGGTGTTCTCATGGTTGCTCATTCCTGGATGGTAAGTTTGGTGGGGGAGACACATCTGATAACCATTTGCAGAATAATGTGGGTGACTGACTTGGTTTTGGTGGAACTCATGCTTACAGGTTATTTCCTGTAATTTAGAAGTTGTGCAGCAGGGAGAAAGCAGAGAAGAAAACAAAGGAGCTGGGGAGGAATGACAGAACCAAGGAGTGGGCCAAGTCCTCCAGGGAAGAGTGAGGTGTGTGCTGCTCCCTTGTGGTAGGATTAGCGGTGGGGTTAGGGGTTAAGGATTCTTGTTCTGGGTTAGCTAGGGTTAATTTATTTGCCTTTTAATAAAAGATGTCAGTGCTTAAACAAGATATTTTCTTAGAGTATTTTACAGTGAGTAAAGGTTAGCTTTTATCCCACATAGTTAGGGAAAAGCACCAAATGTTCCAAAGCAACAATTAATTCAAAATGTCTTGACATTTATCTTTTATTGTCAAAATAATTAAAAATAGAGTTGCTCTGTCACTCTTCTGCCAGATGGGTTTGCTGGCCCTGTCTTTCTGGTCTTGGCTGAAAAGCGTCTTCTCTGTGGGCTTCCTTAATGGGCCTCTCTGAACAGGACGTCTTTCTTGGTGCTTAGCCTGCATTCCTTCCTATCGCTGATCCGTTGATTATATCCCATGCTTTTGGTAAGCTCCCAGGTGGGACTGGAGCTATACATTTGCACTAAGTCGATATTCCATAAACATATATTAATAAACAAGTATGGCTTTCTTTTTAATAAAAAATATCCATGTTTTGGGCGCCTGGGTGGCTCAGTGGGTTAAAGCCTCTGCCTTCGGCTCAGGTCATGATCTTGGGGTCCTGGGATCGAGCCCCGCATCGGGCTCTCTGCTCAGCGGGGAGCCTGCTTCCTCCTCTCTCTCTGCCTGCCTCTCTGCCTACTTGTGATCTCTCTCTCTGTCAAATAAATAAATAAAATCTTTAAAAAAAATCCATGTTTTATCAGTGAATTTTTTACCATTTCAGAATATATTTGGAGAAGGCTGTTGCTTCATGACTATACGTCTGTCAAGGCTGTGGCTTTCTTATATCCTGCGCCATGCTTCCCTGAGCTAGCCAGAGTGCTCATGATCCATGTAGGAAGCTCAGCTTCAGACTTTAGGGGTGAGTTCTGTGAAGGTGCTGCTGCATTGGGGGACTTGTCCTGCTGGACACCACCATGTCATCTACGGCCAGATGTGACGTGAGCACCCCCTCTTTCCCTAGCTGTTTCCATCTTCCTCTACCTTCTGTCAGCATGTGGGTTTCTCACCAACCGTATCTTTGCAGACAAACTCTGATGGCCCATGGCTTGGAACTCCTTTGACATCATAGCGTCTTGTTATAACCAGTGTCAGAGATTTCTGTGGCACTGACATGATCTTTGCTCCCAAAGTAGGCCCCATGAAGAGTCCCATGAGAGTCTGGGAGTCCAGGAAAGTTCAATGGGTGATTGTGGCTCCAGCTGAAGCTGCTCTGGGGGATCCTGCTGGAGGCAATCTCCCCTCTCAGTCTGGCTCATTCTCTGATTTCCAAGATGACCTAGGAGAATCACTTCCTTGGAGCTTCAGGTTCATAATTTCTTTTTTTAAAAAAGATTTTTATTTTTTTGACAGACAGAGATCACAAGTAGACAGAGAGGCAGGCAGAGAAAGAGGAGAAAGCAGGCTCTCCGCTGAGCAGAGAGCCCAATGCGGGGCTCGATCCCAGGACCCCAAGATCATGACCTGAGCCGAAGGCAGAGGCTTTAACCCACTGAGCCACCAGGTGCCCCAGGCTGATCATTTCTAAAATGAGGAAATGTTTTTAGATGAATGGATTCATTCAAGACTATGGAATGAACTCTTAGGAAGTACTGGGCAGTCTTCAAGGTGACTTGTATCTCAGGAGTTCTGACTCCCATCGTCCCCGCTCCTATGGAGTTTCCCCATTGGACACAATGGCTATTCCATGGAGATTCCCCAGGGCAACACTGGACTAGCCAGTGTCTTCAGGGTGTGCCCACAGGCCATCTGATGTGGCTGGGGGGCCATGAGCAATTCTGAGCCCAAACCAAGGTTTTGGCTGTGCTGCCTTACTTGCACAAAAATAGCAGTGCCTGGGTCAGGCCTTCAATGCAACAGCTGAGATGGCTTAGTGAGGACCTTGCCCAGGACACTAGTCCCATGATACTGTGAGGACATTCGGGGTCCACATTTAAGTCATGCAAAGGAATAAGTGATTCTACATCAGGGTAGATGATGCAAGGTTTAGTTTTAGAGCAAACATGACAAAGAAAAATTTAGATGCCAGAATAGAAAGTAGTTAAACATGCTCTATATTATGGCTGTGATGGGAAAAGTGAAAGATCTGGTCAGAAAGAGGAATGAGAGTTCCAAGAAGCAGGCTGGAGTCGTCCAGGGGTACGGGGTGTCTCGTGGAGGAAGGGACCAGGAGGCTTGTCATGGGTTCCAACAGTGCAGCATCAGGGTGTGTGCTCTGCCTGACCCATGACCCCCATGGGCACTGGGGGCATTCTAGGTCCAGAGGATCTACAGAAATGCAAATTGGCCTGAGCAGAGCCTTCCTGGTCTGTCTTCTTGGTTCCTGGGTATGGCTCTTTCTCTGCTTCTGGAGGCTGTTGATTGTCCTTTGTTTTCCTCTAAGCTGCACTATATTGTGTGGATTCAGTGCTGTGAGCGCACCCGATTCTTCCTGCAACGAAGTGGAGTAGAAGTCATCCTTGTTTCCTACGTAGACCTGAAGAGATTCAACAGTAATAGCCTTTTCCCAGGTCCCTGGGCCTTCCTCTGCTCAGCAACTCAGAGATTCTAGAAAACATCTTCAATTCTGAACAGGTTGAGAGAATTAGTTTGGTTTTAAAAAACTCAGCAAAGTCTCACTTTTCATAATCTCTACCATGATCTGTAAACATTGAATGAACAAGGTTTGACAGGATGAAGGAAGCATGGGCTTCCCAGTGGGGTTTGGGGCACTGTTGACTCCCTGTTGCCCCCGTGTGGCCACTCTCCAGATAGCACGTGGCCGATTGTGTTCTGATTTACCAGCTTCAAGGGAGAACACAGAAAGTCTGTCCCTGAATTCCTTAGTTCATAAAAACCATCCTCTAGTTTATGAGCAATATTCCAAATATTCTAAATCGAGTTAGGGTTAGGGTTAGAGATTAGGGTGAGGGTCAGGGTCAAGTCACATGCATTAACTATGGACAGTATTCTTACTTGCCTAAGGTGTTTTTTTTTTTTTAAAGAATTTATTTATTTATTTGATAGAGATCACAAGTAGGCAGAGAGGCAGAGAGAGAGGAGGAAGCAGGCTGTCCGCAGAGCGGAGAGCCCCATGCGGGGCTCGATCCCACAACTCTGGGATCATGACCCGAGCAGAAGGCAGCGGCTTTAACCCACTGAGTCACCCAGGCGCCCCTGCCTAAAGTGTTTTTAAACACCTTATCCTCTCAGTGGGAGAGGAAAGAGTCACCACAGCACCGACCACATGACCTTTCCCCGGAAATAGGTCACTACATATAATGATTGTTTCATCTTAGCTGAGGACCAGGAGCTGGTGCTACATAGCTCCTCGGCAGGTAGCATCTGTGGCCAGCTGGCTATCTCCCCAAAAAGCCCACACCCAGGTAAGCCCCTCCTCTGCTCTGCTCAAGGGAAGCAAAAGGCCGGAATAGGTGGGTTCGGGTTCGGGATCAGTTTGAGATAGGGTTCGGGTTGGGGTTAGGGTACAGGTTACGGTATGGGTTCGGGTTCGGGTAAGGGTTAGGGTTGGGTTACATATAGAGGGTTCGGGTTCGGGTTCGGGTTAGGTTTAGAGGGTTAGGGTTCAGGTTAGGGTTCGGGTTCGGGTTCGGGTTCGGGTTCCGGTTCGGGTTAGGGTTCGGGTTCGGGTTCCGGTTCGGGTTAGGGTTCGGGTTAGGGTTAGGGTTCGGGTTAGGGTTA
>ML098671.1:21748-47604 GCA_003697995.1 Taxidea taxus jeffersonii | reverse complement strand
TATAGGGTATGTGTAATGCAGAAACCACCCATGTGCTTTGAGGAAGCGGATTTACAAATCTATTCTTTCACAACCTCACTCCTTAGTCACATCTTTCTCTCTAATGGACATAGTTTGCCTCCAGTGTCTATCTTGGTTTTTCTGGTGCCTCTCCAGCTGGTCAACTTGCCAGACTTCTAGAAAGAAGAAGAATAAACCATTCCCTGTGAATCTACCTTTTGTTAGAAGCAGACCTCTGAAAGGTCGACTTATTTTCTTTTAGGTCTAGATCACAGTCAGAAAGAAATTTAAATTATATGTCTCCTATACTCTGATTTTGAGGGAAAGAAAGCACAAATTGCTCTAACAGAAATTGGAACAAGAAAGTAATATTAAATACAAGTGACTTTAGTTAAGAAAAATACCTTAAAATGGAAGAGAGAAGGTGAAAATAGGTTTAGAGAGCCATGAGTAGGGAAAACGGATTGTTAAAAGGTAGTAGATCCAGGATTTAGAGGAGGGGGACTCAAACAGAAGAGGCTTTCAGGAAGGCTGAAAATGGGGCACGTGGGTGGCTCAGCCGGTTAGGCGATCGACTCTCGGTTTCAACTCAGGTCATGATCTCAGGTTTATGAGATCAAGCCCCACACTGAGCCTACTTGGGATTCCCTCCCTCTGTTCTGACCTGCTGATGTGCGCACCTGTGCACGTGCGCACCTGTGCATGTGTGCTTGCCCTCTCTCGTTCTTAAAAAAAAAAGGAAGGCTAAAAACAACTGACATGACCAAGAGAATAAGCAGAAGGACAAGGCAGATCGCAGTCTAGTTCCTCACCACTCCATTCCAAGATTACCATGAGACAGCAGCTCACAAGACTAACAATTTGGAGTTAGCGAAAAAAGAAAAAAGAAAGGGTGTTTGTATACCTAGAAGGGATCCTTGAGGAAGACATTTTTCAGTTTCTAAGGACATCCAGCCCTCACTCACCCACTGGGGCCTTAGTCATCATCTCCATCTGTCCGTTTCTTATTTACCTGTAAACTCAAACTTGGAATTTTTCTATGATCTGAAGTCCTCTCTTCTCCAAATAGGTGATCACATCTGGTTTGGTAACAGGATACCCTGTAATGGAAATGATAGATGACTTAGGCACATCTGTGTGGGTTTCATGGCCTCAAGGCAATTAAGAATTACATCTTTATAAGTATGAATTTCATACAAGAGATGAAAATGCAGGGATGCCTGGGTGGTTCAGTGGGTTAAAGCCTCTGCTTTCAGCTCGGGTCATGATCCCAGGGTCCTGGGATAGAGCTCCAAGTTGGGGGTCTCTGCTCAGCAAGGAGCCTGCTTCCCTTCCTCTCTCTCTGCCTGCCTCTCTGCCTACTTGTGATCTCTGTCTGTCAAATAAATAAATAAAATCTTTAAAAAAAAAAGAGAGAAAGATGGAAATACAAACACCTAAGGGGTGTTTGTATACCTAAAAGGGATCAGGAATCTTTTTTTTTAAAAGATTTTATTTATTTATTTATTTATTTGTTAGAGAGAGAGAGAGAGCACAGGCAGACAGAGTGGCAGGCAGAGGGAGAGGAAGGAGCAGGTTCCCTGCCGAGCAACGAGCCCGATGTGGGACTCGATCCCAGGACGCTGGGATCATGACCTGAGCCGAAGGCAGCTGCTTAACCAACTGAGCCACCCAGGTGTCCCGGGATCAGGAATCTTTAATCCCAAGAACTTGAGGTCAAAGTATTGAAACACTTCAGAGGTCAAAAGTTTTCCTATTTGGTACACTGTGAATTACTCAGGGAAGACATGCTCACCCACAGAGACCAAATGGCTATAGCTCTCTAGCATCACAGCTCTGTAAAGTGTCCTCTGAGAAGATTCCAGATGATTCCACTCCTCCTGGGTGAGGTCCACAGCTACATCCTCAAATGACACTGATCCCTGTCATTGCATCCTTCTACTCGATCGATCAGTTCAATAAAAATTTAAACTGTGATATATATTAAGATAAAGGGAATATTCTTCAGAGAGAGGCTACTGTTTAATAATTTCCAAAAAGTTTTCTCTGAGATATTTGCAATGGCTATCTCTAGCAAAGGACTTTTATACTATAGAAACCATAAAGAACTCCTACAAATCATGATACATATAGGCAATCTCATAGAAAAACTAGAAAAAGATGTGAATAGATACTTCACAAAAGATGACATCCAACTAACCAGTAAACATATGAAAGGGTACTCAAGGGGCGTCTGGGAAGCTCAGTCAGTTAAGTGTCTGCCTTCGGCTCAGGTCACGATCTCAGGGTCCTGGGGATCAAGCCCTACATCAGGCTCCTTGCTCAGCGGGGAGTCTGCCTCTCCCTCTGCCTGCCACTCTCCCTGCTTGTGTTCTCCCCCTCTCTCTCTCTCAAATAAATAAATAAATAATCTTATAAAAAAAGGGGTGCTCAACATCTTTAGTCACCAGGGAAAAATAAATTTAAACCACAATGAGGTATAACTATATACCAACGGAGTGGCTAAAATTAAGACCAAAGACCCAAAAGTTGGCAAGGGTGTGGAGCAACTGGAACTCTCATATACTGTTGGTGAGAGTAAACCATAAAAGAGTACAGCCACCTTGGAAAACATTTTAGCTGAATCTGTTAATGCTGAATGTACACCTAACTGAGGACCCAGCAATCCTACTCCTACATATATATCTAATGGAAATGCACACACATCAAGACATGTACAAGAATATCCATGGAAGCATTATTTGAAATAGCCAAAATGGGGATATCCACCAGCCATAGAATGGATAAAAAACTGTGATGTATTTATACAATAGAACAGTACACAGTAACAGGAGAAACTAATGGTACACAAAGCAACAAGGATGAATCCCAAAAAAACATTATAACTGAAAGAAGCCAGACAAAAGAATAACATATGAATTCCATGTGACATTCAAGAACAGGCAAAAATAATCTATGCTTAGAGAAATCAGCTGTTACCCAGGAGTCAGGGGATGGTGATTGGAAGGGGCATGAAGGAGGCTTCTGGGTGACTTCTCACTTCCTGTTTCCTGATTCAGGTACTGGTTACCCAGGTGTTTCCGATTTGTGGTTCATGAAAGTGCACAGATTATAAACTTTTCTCTGTATGCTATGCTTCAACAAAATGTCAGCCCCTCAAATTCTTATCTAAGTAATATTCCCATAATATTTCCATAAAAAGGTGTGCCTGGGTAGCTCAGTTGTTAAGCGTCTGCCTTTGGCTCAGATCATATCCCAGGGTCCTGGGATCAAGTCCCACATCAGGCTCCTTGCTCATCAGGAAGCCTGATTCTCCCTCTGCCTCTCCCCCTGCTTGTGTTCCCTCTCTCACTGTCTCTCTCTCTCTCTTTCTCTCTCTGTGTCACATAAATAAATAAATAAAATATTTCCGTAAAAAATAAGACAAAGATAATAAGAACAACAACAACAAAAGATTTAAGAACCTGCCGGAAAGGGACACCTGGCTGGTTCATTCAGTACAGCAAGACGGTTGATCTCAGGGTTGTGAGTTCAAGTCCCACCTTCGGTGTAGAGATTACTTTAAAAAACTCTTTTAAAAAAAAAGAACCCTGGGGCGCCTGGGTGGCTCAGTCGGTTAAGCGGCTGCCTTCAGCTCAGGTCATGGTCCCAGGGTTCTGGGATCGAGCCCCGCATCCGGCTCCCTGCTCAGCGGCGAGTCTGCTTCTCCCACCCCCTCTGCTGCTCTGCCTACTTGTACTATCTCTCTGTCAAGTAAATAAATAAAATCTAAAAAGTTTTTTTAAATAAAAAAAGAACCCACAGGAAAAAGAGCAATGTATGTAAAAGACCAATTCACCAACAAAGAAAAGAATATGAAAAGACACTCAACCTCATTGCTAACTAAATAAACACAAACAAAAGAAATATTTTAACTATCAAATGGCAAGGACTAAAAACATGACAAGGGACGCCTGGGTGGCTCAGTTGGTTAAGCGGCTGCTTTCGGCTCAGGTCACGATCCCAGCGTCCTGGGATCAAGTCCCACATTGGGCTCCTTGCTGGGCAGGGAGCCTGCTTCTCCCTCTGCCTCTGCCTGCCTCTCTGCCTGTGCTCGCTCTCTCTAACAAATAAATAAATAAAAATAAAAATAAAATCTTTAAAAACATGACAAAAGGATTAGAAAAGGTATTTTCATTCATAGAGCTAGAGTATTAGGCTAAATGAAGTAAGGCAGTCAGAGAAAAACAAATACTATGTGATCTCATTCATAGGTGAAATTTAAGAAACAAAACAAACAAACAAAGGAAAAAAAGAGAGAGAGAGAGACAAACCAAGAAACAGAGTCTTAAGAATAGAGAACAGGGACGCCTGGGTGGCTCAGTTGGTTAAGCGGCTGCCTTCGGCTCAGGTCATGGTCCCAGTGTCCTGGGATCGAGTCCCATATCGGGCTCCTTGCTTGGCAGGGAGCCTGCTTCTCCCTCTGCCTCTGCCTGCCTCTCTGTCTGCCTGTGCTCTCTCTCTCTCTCTCTAACAAATAAATTAATAAAATCTTTAAAAAAAAAAAGAATAGAGAACAAACTAATGGTCACCAAAGGGGAGAGAAGTGGGAGAATGGGGGAAGTAGGGGATGGGGATTAGGAAGTATGCTTCTCATGATGAAAAAAATTTAAAAATGGTGTCTGGGTGGCTCAGTCAGTTAAGCACCTGCCTTTGGCTCAGGTCAGATCTCAGGGTCCTGGGATCAAGACCCTGTGCTGAGCTCCCTGCTCAGCAGGAAGCCTGCTTCTCCCTCTCCCTCTGCCCCTCCGCCTGCTTGTGCACGCGCTCTGTCTCTCTCTCTCAATAAATAAATAAAATCTTTCTAAAAAATAAAATAAAATACTTTGTAGAGTGCCTGGTACAGTGCAGGCTCTTTCCATGTTAGCTCCTATTCCTGCCACTAATACCATCCTCCTCCTTATCCTCTGTATTATCATTATCATTACTCCTACTATCTTCATCAATATTACCATGTAAAGAGACAATAGGGAGTTGCAAAACAGTTTGTATATTATGAGCAGATTTTAGCAAAGGAAGGTCAACAGCAACAATCTGTTTTTATGTATATGTAAATATAAAGAAGAAGGGACAGAGGGAGGTGTCAATGGAAATTAAATTTACCATAGAATTGGTTATCCGGAATGAGTGATAATATGAAACCTAGAGATACTTTCTCTTTTTAGATTGTACATTCCTAAGAGTCTGAGGTTTTTTTTTATTTTTTTATTTTTTTTAAAGATTTTATTTATTTATTTGTTAGAGAGAGAGAGAGAGGAGAGCGAGCACAGGCAGACAGAGAGGCAGGCAGAGGCAGAGGGAGAAGCAGGCTCCGTGCCAAGCAAGGAGCCCGATGTGGGACTCGATCCCAGGACGCTGGGATCATGACCTGAGCGAAGGCAGCCACTTAACCACCTGAGCCACCCAGGGGTCCCGAGTCTGAGTTTTTTGGTGCCACTTCTTTTGTAGTGAGAGGGGAAAAAATGACAAAACGATATAGACATGTTTATAAAGGGTAAATGGAGGGGTGCCTGGGTGGTTCAGTCAGTTAAGCACCTGCCTTTGGCTCGGGTTGTGATCCCGGGGTTCCGGACCCAGCTCCGCATCGGGATCCCTGCTCAGTGGGAATTGGCTTCTCCCTCTCCCTCTGCCCTTTCCCCCACTTGTGCACTCCCGCTCTCTCAAATGAATTAAATGAATAATACATACATACATACATGCATGCAAAGGGCAAAAGGGAAAGAACTCAATACAGTGAGGGACATCATGAACTCTCAGCCTGAAAAGGAAAATGGCAGACCTTTGGATCTCTCCAGCTTTGCCGAAATCCCAGATGAGAAAAAAAAAAAAAAGTATGGGGGGGGGGGGGGGTGGGGAGATGGGTGAAATAGAGAAAGGAGATTGAGATGTACAAACGGCCTGTTATAAATAAGTCCAGGAGAGAAAAGTACAGCATAGGGAATATCGTCCATAATACTGTGATAACGTCGTCAGGGAACAGACGGCGACTGCACTTATTTCCGGTGAGCACTGCATAAGGTAGAGAATTGTCAAATCAATATGTTGTATGCCTGAAACTAATAGAACATTGTATGTTAAATTATACTTCAATTTAAAGAAATACTGGAAAATAATTTGGAGGGTATGGGGTTTACTGCTTCTTTCTTTTTTTAAAGATTTTATTTATTTATTTGGCAGGGAGAGAGAGAGTGAGAGGGGGAACACAAGCAGGGGGAGTGAGAGAGGAAGAAGCAGGCTCCCCACTGAGCAGGGACCCCGACGCAGGGCTCAGTCCTGGGACCCCGGGATCACAACCTGAGCTGAAGGCAGATGCTTAACCGACTGAGCCACTTGGATGCCATTTACTGGTTATTCCTTGACCCTTAAGGTTTTATCCCTGTATTGACCCTGAACATGACAGCTGCTTGTACTGATATGGGTCTGGTTTCCTGAAGTGTCACATCCCTTTAGTTCTGTCCCAGCAGGACACCTTTGGCTGGTATGAAGACATATTTTAAGTCACACGCAGAGCATTCGTCTCCCTGTGATTATCACAAGATTGGTGATGAGGATATAGCTAACCCACTAGAGAATTATTTTGAAACCTCAACATCAGGAAATCTTTGCTTCTGAGGGAGTGGCTTACTTTCTCTCTATAGGTAAGATAAATAAAACAAGTGAGTGTTTCTCCTCTATATGTCACAGCTTCCAAGAAGCTCAGTAAAATAACTGTAGCTCAATGTAATTATGTAAGATCCTATGATCTACATATATACATATCAACCTTGCTTTGGTATTGCTCTACTTCCCTAATCCTAACTTTTCACGTGTTTATACATGTACATTTTATGGTATAAATAATAATGCCAACCCCATATATAAACTTTATTATGTGTGTGCCAGGCATTGTTCTGAACACTTAATTTTTGATTTTTTAATTATTTCCCATTTTATTTTATTTCTTTTCAGTGTTTCAGCATTCTTTGTTTATGCACCACACCCACTGCTCCATGCAATATATGCCCTCCATAACACCCACCACCAGGCTCACCCAACCCCCCAACCAACACTTAACTTTTTAAAAAGATTTTATTTATTTAATTGAGAGAGAGACAGCACAGAAGGAGAGGAAGAGGCAGAAGCAGGCTCCCCACTGAGCAGCAAGCTCAAGGCAGGGCTGGATCCTAGGATCTTGAGATCATGACCTGAGCTGAAGGCAGACACTTAACCAACTGAGGCACCCACGTGCCCCCTAAACACTTAATATTAACTCAGTTGATCTTCACCAGCAATCATAAAGGCTTAGGTATCATCATCATCATTTTACAAATGGGGAAACTAAGCTATAGAGAAGTTAAAGACCTGCTTAAGCTATTATAAACATTTTGGCCCCAGAGACTGGGCTCTTAACCACTACATATTATTGCTTCTAAGTGTTTTAACATCGGTCAGGGAGAGGAGAGCAAATAAGAACTTACCTGGAAATTAGTCATGACTGCCTTATGGAAAGTAGGCAGTGGCCTAGAAAAGCAAAGCTGTTGACAGCAGAGAGAAGAAAAGAGAAGAGTTTGTAACAGCATGGAAAACTGGAAAGTTCACCAAATCATCAGGCTAGCAATCCATAAACGCCAGCTGGTTAAATGACTCTGCTGTAGACAAGACACAGCCAAGACAATCACAATCACAATCACAAGACACTCACAGCCTTCCCAATACTCACCCTCACCCATCACTGACTCTAGAACCCCCCATAAACCCCAAATACCCTCATTATTCACCCCACGGACCCCACGACAAATCCCACAGATCCCCCACCCCTGACGCCAGAGACCTCCCATCACACACCCCACCCCCCCGACCCCCCCTCCCTCCCTCCACAGGCCCTATCACTCACCTTAGAGGCACCCCCATCACATACCCCCAACCACTCTCACGACCCATCTCAGAGGCCCCCTCCAAGTACTCACCCGGCGACGTCGCGTCTTTCCACAGCCCGCACTCGCACGTGCCGCTCCGCCCGCAGACCCACGCCGTCTCCCCGCCACTCCGAGTGAACCGTCCGCCCTCCATCCCCTACTCTTCCTGTTTCCCCCTGGATTCTGGCGAGCTCCGCCTGGAGTCTCCCCCAAATCAGTCACTAGTTCCTCCGACAACCACTCTCTCGGTCCTTTACCCAGCCGCTGGCTGGGTCCGGCTCTGTTCCTCGCATGCGCAGTGGCCCTCGCTGAAGCCGTCGGGGCCAGCAGCCCGTGGCCGCGCCGGGCGTGCGTGTTTCTGCCGCGGCCGGGCGTGGAGGTGTGGCGGGGGGCAAAGAAATGGCCGCGCCAATAAACCGGTTTGTCAGGGAGCAGACATCTTTCGAAGGTGCCAATTCCGTACAGCGGAGATCGGTGCCTCTGAAAGTTCAGAAGAGATGAGATTTCGGGAGGACTTGGAAGAATTGCCATGACCGAGGCCCTAGACGCAAAGGCTAGTGATGGGCGAATTTTGCGCGTGGTTGTGGGTGTGATGGGAACTGATCTGTACCAACGTAGGGCTGAGGACGAGACCACCCCCTCCGTGGGAAGATACCACGGCGAGGTGGGGGTGAGGAGACCGGGAGTATTACAGATATACCGGGAACTATTAGTGGGAAGAAGGGAAGCAAACTGGGAATGATCCCTTCCTCTACCACTGGGGAAATAGAGAGAAAGTGTAGGGGTGCAAGAACGTAACACTGGGGAGATGGGGGCATGGAGAACCGGGGGAGTACAGTCCTTCTGATAGATACGATTCAGCTAGCGGTCCTCTTTGGGAGATACCACTAGCGCAGGTGGGGGAAATTCTGTCCTCGCAGAAAGAGACATGTGAAGAAAGTGACAAGGGTAAACCGAAGTGCAAGGAGAGCCAGAGACAGAAGCCTGGGAGGATTGGGATGACAGGGAGGTCTTAGTTAGAGACTAAATAAGAATCCGAACCTGACAGTGATCTGCCAAGCCCCCATTCCATCCCCCTTCTAGGCATCTGCCCCCAGAAAGTTGTGGGAGGGTTGAGATGCCAGGGTCCAAGTCCTGTGGGCCCAGGTCCCAGGCCTCTGGGCCTTAGTAATCTGCAGAGGAACAACCAGGACAGTGTGCTCAGATTCTGGACCTAAAACACTCTACCCTATTAATCACTCTACCACTTAGTCATGTGAAAGGCAAAATGTACAGGATAATTAAGGAGATGACTTTTTTTCAGGCTATTGCAATGGGGAAAACTCATTAACGAGGAACATCTCAAAGGCAAGGAAAGGGACCTGGGGTTTTATGGAGTGTTAAGTAACAAAACTTAACCAAGTAAATTTGAAAATCTAATTGGTTTTATTAAATGTTTCATGAATTGGACAGAAGCCGCCCCCTTCCCCACCAAGTAGAGAGGTGCTCTAAGGAGTTGTAAAAAAAATGGCACATTTGTACAGAAGGATGAGGGCGAGAAAGTTATTAACAAAAGAAAAGGATGGTTTCAGGCCAGGCCTCACTCTAGGGGGAAAAGCAAGGTGCCTTTTTTTTTTAACATATAATGTATTATTTATTTCAGGGGTTCAGGTCTGTGATTCTTCAGTCTTACACAATTCACAGCACTCACCATAGTACATACCCTCCCCATTGTCCATCACCCAGCCACCCCTCCCTCCCACCCCTCTCCCCTTCAGCAACCCTCAGTTTGTTTCCTGAGATTAAGAGTCTCTTATGGTTTGCCTCCTTCTCTAGTTTCATCTTGTTTAATTTTTCCCTCCCTTCCCCTATGATCCTCTGTCCTGTTTCTCAAATTCCTCATATCAGTGAGATCATATAATTGCCTTTCTCTGATTGATTTATTTCACTTAGTCTAATACCCTCTAGATCCATCCACGTTGTTGCAAATGGCACGATTTCGGTTTTTGATGGCTGCATAATATTCCATATACCACATCTTCTTTATCCATTCATCTGTTGATGGACATCTAGGTTCTTTCCATAGTTTGGCTATTGTGGGCATTGCTGCTATAAACATTCGGGTGCACTTGCCCCTTCAGATCACTACATTCATATCTTTAGGGTAAATACCCAGTAGTGCAATAAAAGCAAGATGTCTTATCCTACAGATTACCTTGTCTTTTGGGGGAGTGGTATGGAAAGGGCTCAAGTGGCAGATTAATTGATGTGGATTGAAAAATTCCTGGCTGTCTGGTTAAGACTATACTTCTTCAGGAGGTTGAAACTGCAATTAGATTATGTCTTTGGGGGATACAAAAATGCAGATTGAAAGGGATAAATGCACCCCAATGTTTATAGCAGCATTATCAACAAAAGCCAAACTATGGAAAGAGACCAAATGTCCATCAACTGATGAATGGATCAAGAAGATGTGGTATATGTATGCGTGTGTGTGTAATATATATATGTGTGTGTGTGTGTGTAATATACATATCACACACACATAGATATAGATAGATAGATGATAGATAGATAGATTTATATATATGGTGGACTATTACTCAATCCTCAAAAAGAATGAAATCTTGCCACTTGGAACAGCGTGGATGGAGCTAGAGCATATTATGCTAAGTGAAACAAGTCAGAGAAAGACAAATACCACATGATCTCACTCACATGTGGAATTTAAGAAAGAAAACAGATGAACAAAGGGGAAGGAGGAAAGAAATTAGGAGGTAGGGAAACTGCTGTGACTCCTAATGATAGAGAACAAACAGGGTTGATGGAGGGAGATGGGTGGGGGAAGGGCTAGATGGGTGATGGAGATTAAAGAGGGTACTTGTGACAAGCCCTGGGGGTTGTAAGTGATGAATCACTGAATTCTACTCCAGAAACCAATATCACACTGTATGTTAACAAAATGTAAATAATTTTAAAAATATTATGTCTTTGGGAATATATTTGGGAATTCAGTCTAAATGACACCATTTTGAACCTATGGGTTTTGTTTTTGTTTTTTTTTAACATGAGGCAGATTTTTAAAAAAGTGTCATCCTTGTGTCTGGAAGGACAGAGACGGGTCTTACCTTGGAATATGCAAAGGCATTGGGAATTGCTATGGACTGAATTGTGTACCCTTCAAAACGCGTATGTTGAAGCCTTGGCCCCCAAAATAATTATATATGGAGATGGGACCTTTAGGAGATTAATTAAGGTTAGATGAGGTCATACGGGGGGGCTCAGATTGGATGGGATTAGTGTCCTTAGAAGAGACACCTCTGCCACACAACGAAGAGGTCATGTGGGGACACACTGAGAAAGTGGCTCTCAGAAAGCCTGGAAGAGAGTTCTCCCCAGGAATCAAATCAGCTGGTGCCTAGGTCTTGGACTTCCCAGCTTCCGGAACTGTGAGGAACTAATTTCTGTTTTTAAGCTCCTCAGTCTATGGTATTTTGTTATGGCAGCTCGAGCTAATACTGGGAACTTTGCGGTTCTCCATTTCCTGGAACACGAATGTGTGGGGGTATTTCTTCTCCATCAGTGCTTTCCAGAAAAACAGGACTCATTCAGATATAAAGTCTGAAACTGCCAGGCCCCTCCATTCCAGCTCACCCTTGCCCCTCCTGGCTCCCATTCCTTCCTACTCTACCAATCATTCAAATCTATTCCCTCCCACTGTGCCCCAGATTTCCCCACCCAGTCCCACACACTTCACATTCACTCTGCTTCGTTGGCCGCCGGTCACCCATACTGTACCCCATATTAACACCTTTAAAAAAAAAGTCCCACAACAACCTTCTAGTGCAGAAGCACAGAAACAAAGAGAAAAATCATTTTCCCAATTAAGCATGCCCAGCTATCCAGGTAGTGGTGATGTTTTCAGCTTGATATGGTAAGATGCTAGTGACTTTGATACAGGATAAATACATGTGTGATCTCATGTGCAATTCCTTACACATCTAGCTTTGTTCTTCCCTAATGTCTCCTCTTTGAGTTGTACCTGATTTTATCACCAGTTTTCATGCAAACCCATTGAGAGATAAGATAATTCTGATTATGTTTCTTGGCCAGGAATTGCTTGATCCTGAAGGTCTGTGAGAAGACATGACGAAGAACAAAATCAATCACACACGCCACAATAGCAGAGAAAGGGAGAGAGAATGAACACCTTTTTTTTAATCACAGTAAAACACGTATAACATGGAATGTATTATTTTTACCGTTTTTAAAGTGTACAATTCAGTGTCATTTAGTACATTCCCAATGGTCTGCAACCATGACCGCTATCTAGCTATAGATTATCTTCATCACTCTGAAACAAAACTCTACCCATAAAGCGGTCATTCCTCATTCTCCCCTGTGCCTTCAGCTCCTGCTTCCCACTAATCTGTTTTCTGTCTCTATGGATTTGCCAGTTTGGGATATTTCATATAAATAGAATCATATACTACGTGGCTTTTTGTGTCTGGCTTCCTTCACTGAGCATAATGGCCTCAAGATATATCCATGTGGTGTCATGTATCAGTAATTATTCTCTTTTTTTAAGATTTTATTTATTTATTTGACAGAGATGACAAGTAGGCAGAGAGGCAGGCGGAGAGAGAGAAGGAAGCAGGCCCCCTGCTGAGCAGAGAGCCTGATGCGGGGCTTGATCCCAGGACCCTGAGATCATGACCTGAGCCGAAGGCAGAGGCTTTAACCCACCGAGCCACCCAGGCATCCCTGTTGCTGATACTTTTGATGTCATATCTCAGAAGCTACTGCCAAATCCAAGGTCATGAAGATTTACCACTATATTTTTGCTAAAGAATTTTATACTTTCAGTTCTTATAGTTAGGTCTTTGATACACTTTGAGCTAATTTTTATATGTGATGTGTGGTGAGGATCCAACTGCCTTCTTTTGTATGTGGATATCCAGTTGTCCTCACACATTGTTGAAGTGACTGTTCTTTCCCCCATCTAATTGTCTTGACACACTTGTTAAAATCAATTGACTGACCATACGTGGGTGGGTTTGTTTCTGGACTTTCAGTTTTATTCCACTGATTATATATATGTGTGTGTGTGTGTGTGTGTGTGTGTGTGTGTGTGTGTGTGTGTATACCTATGTATATACATATGTATGTATATATATCTCCTTATGCCAGTACCACACTGTTTCAATTACTGTATCTTTGTGATAAGATTTGAAATCAGAAGTGGGAGTTCTCCACTTTTGTTCTTTTTCAAAAATGTCTTGGCTAGTTGGGACTCCTTGCAATTCCATATAAATTTTAGGATCTGCTTCTCCATTTCTGCAAAAAAGGCCATTGGAATTTTGATAGGGATTACATTAAATGTGTACATTGCTTTGAGGAGTATTGCCATCTCCACAATGTTAAGTCTTCCAAATCATGAACGCTGGATGTCTTTCCATTATTTAAGTCTCTTTCATTTCTTTTACTGATATTTTATACTTTCCAGTGCACAAGTTTTACACTTGCTTAGTTAAATTTATTTCTAAGTATTTTATTCTTTTGGGTCCTATTATGAATAGAATTGATTTCTTAATTTCCTTTTCAGATTGTTCATTGCCAGTATGTAGAAATACAAGTGCTTTCATGTGTTGATCTTCTATTCTGCCACTTTGCTGAATTCAGTTATGAACTGTAATAGTTTTTTTGTGGATTCTCTAGGATTGTTTATATATATAAGATGATATTATCTGGGAATAGAAATCGTTTTACTTCTGTTCCAGTTTGAGCGCCTTTAATTTCTTTTTCTTGACTGAAAATTGCTCTGGCTAGAACTCTGAGTACAATGTTTAATAGAAGTGGCAAAAGTGGGCCTCCTTGTCTTGTTCCTGATCTTAAGGAAATGCTTTTATTCTTTCACTATCGAGTATGATGTTAGCTATGGGTTTCCCATAAATGCCTTTTATCAGATTGAGGAAGTCCCCTTCTATTCCTAATTTGTTGAATGTTTTTTCATGAAAGGATGTTGGATTTTTGTCAAGTTTCTTTTCCTGCATCAATGAGATGACATATTCTCATTAATATGTAGTCCAAGACACTTTCTAATTTCTACTGTGATTTCTTCCTGACCCATGAGTTTACACAAGTGTGTGACTTATCTTCAAATATTTGAGGGTTTTCTATTTATCTGTTATAGATATATAATTTAATTCCATTGTGGTCAGAGAATATACACAGTTAAACTTCATCCTTTGAAATTTGTTGAGACTTTCTTTGTATACCAGCATGAGATCTATTTGGGTACATGTTCTTTTTTTTTTAAGATTTCATTTATTTATTTGACAGACAAACATCACAAGTAGGCAGAGAGAGAGGAGGAAGGAGGAGGAAGCAGGCTCCCTGCCGAGCAGAGAGCCCGATGCGGGGCTCAATCCCAGGACCCCGGGACTATGACCTGAGCCGAAGGCAGAGGCTTTAACCCACTGAGCCACCCAGGCGCCCCTATTTGGGTACATGTTCTTTGTGCACCTGAAAAGAATGTGAATTCTTCAGTTGCAGGGCATGGTGTTGCCCATGTACCAATTACATGAAATTCCTTAATTGTGTTATTCAAATCTTTTATATCATTTCTGATTTCTTTCTGCTAGTTCCATCACTGAGAGAGGTGGGTTAAAGTCCCTAACTTTGTTGAGGATTTGTCTATTTCTCCTTTTAATTCTACCAACTTTCACTTTATATATTTTGAACCTATGTGATTAGGTGGTATAATAGGCAGAATAATGGACACCCAAAGATACTCTGTCCTAATTCCCAGCAACTGAGTGATGAGTTGTCATATACATGAATATGTTTTGTCACATGACAAAATGGATTTTACAGATATAATTAAGATTATTAATCAGTTTATCTTAGGTAGAGAGATTATCCTGGATTACCCGAATGGGCCTGGTGTAATTACATGAGCACTTAAAAGCAGATGTTGGGGGATAGAGGCAGGAAGATGGCAGCAGAGTAGGAGGACCCTAGGCTTTCCTCATCCCACAAATAAAACTAGATGACTAGAAAATCATCCTAAATACCTCAGAGTCAACCTGAGGACTGACAGAATGAATTGCACAACTAAAGGGAGAGAAGAGGCCACCTTGAAGAAGGTGAGAAGAGCAGAGACCTAGTTTAGGGGACACAGGAATCATGGGTGCTGCAGAGGGAAGGGAATGATGGTCACAGAGAAAGCCAAGAGAGAGAAGAACACAAAAGGAGGTTTCCCCAAATCCATTGGCTTGGGAAACAAGAGGGGCTGAATTTCATGAGTTCTTGCAACCAGTTATCAAAACTGAAATGGGAGAAAATAGAAAATTTGAACAGAGCAATAACCAGCAAAGAAACTGAATGACTAATCAAAAACTCCCAACAAATAAAATCCAGGACCAGATGGTTTCACAAGCAAATTCTACCAAATATTTTAAAAAGGATTAATACCTATTATTCTCAAACTATTCCAAAAAATAGAAAAGGAAGGAAAACTTCCACATTTCATTCTATATTACCCTGATACCAAAACCAGATAAAGACCCCACTAAAAAAGAGAATAGACCAATATCCCTGATGAACATAATTGCAAAAATTCTCAATAAAGTACTAGCAAACCAAATCCAGCAATACATTAAAAAAATCATTCATCTCGATCAAGTGGGATTTATTCCTGAGTTGCAAGGGTGGTTCAAAATTCGTATATCAATCAATGTGATACATCACATTAATAAAAGATAAGAACCATATGATCATTTCAATAGATGCAGAAAAACCTTTTGACAATGTACAACATCAATTCATGATAGAAACCCTCAACAAAGTAGGTTTAGAGGGAATATACCTCAAAGTAATAAAGGCCATATATGAAAAACCCACAGCTAACATCATACTCAATGAGGAAAAACTGAGAGCTTCTCCTATACAGTCAGGAACAAGACAGGGATATCCACTCTCACCACTTTTATTTACCTGAGTACTGGAAGTCCTAGTCATTGCAATCAGACAACAAGAAGAAAAGTCATCCAAATTGGCAAGGAAGAAGTAAAATTCTTACTATTTACAGATGACATGATATTATATATAGAAAACCCAAACGACTCCACCAAAAAACTGCTAGAACTGATACACGAATTCAGTAAAGTCACAGGATACAAAATTGGTGTACAGAAATCTGTTACATTTTGATACACCAATAATGAAGCAACAGAACGAGAAAATTAAGGAATCAATCCTACTTATAACTGAACCAAAAACAATAGGATACCTAGGCATAAACCTAGCCAAAGAGGTGAAAGACCTGTACTCTGAAAACTATAAAACACTGATAAAATAAATTGAAGATGGGGCACCTGGGTGACTCTGTCACTTGAATTGAGTCTTACTTTCAGCTCAGGTCATGATCTCAAGGTAGTGAGTTCAAGCCCCGTGTCAGGCTCTGCCCTCAGCGGGGAGTCTGTTTGAGATTCTCTGCCATTGCCTCTCCCTCTGCCCCTCCCCTGACTTGCTTGTTCTTTCTCTCTCTCTCAAATAAATAAATAAATAAAATTTTTTAAAGGAAATTAGAGATGACACAAAGACGTGGAAAGACATTCTGTGCTCATGGATTGGAAAAACAGATATTGTTAAAATGTCTATACTACTCAAAGCTCAATCTACACATTTAATGCAATCCCTATCAATATACCAAATACCAAGAGCATTTTTCACAGAGCTAGAATAAACAATCCTAAAATTCATATGGAACCACAAAAGACTCCAAAAAGCCAAAGCAACCCTGAAAAAGAAAAGCAAAGCTGGAGGCACCACAATTCCAGACTTCAAGTTATATTACAAAGCTGTGGTGATCAAAAGAGTATGGTACCGGCACAAATAAAGACACATAGATCCATGGAACAGAATAGAAAACCCAGAAATGAATCCACAACTGTATGGTCAATTAATCTTTGACAAAGCAGGAAAGAATGTCCAATGGGGGAAAAATGTCTCTGCAACAAATGATGCTGGGAAAAGTGGACAGCAGCAAGCAAAAGAATGAAACTGCACCACTTACTTACACCATATACAAAAATAAACTCAACATGGATTAAAGACTTAAATGTGAGACCTGAAACCACAAAAATCCTAGAAGATAACACAGGCAGTAACTTCTTTGACATCAGCCATAGCAACTTCTTTCTAGCTTATTTCCTGAGGCAAGGGAAACAAAAACAAACTACTGAGACTATATCAATATAAAAATCTTCTGCACAACAAAGAAAACCATCAACAAAACTAAAAGACAACCTACAGCATGGGAGAAGATATTTGCAAACAACATATCTGATAAAAGGTTAGTATCAAAAATATATAAAGAACATATAAGACTCAACACCCAACAAATTAATAATCCAATTTAAAAATAGGCAGAAGATAGGAATAGGCATTTTTCAAAAGAAGACATCCAGATGGCCAGCATACACATGAAAAAGTGCTTACCACTTACCATCAGGGAAATGCAAGTCAAAACTGCAATGAGGTGTCAACTCACACCTGTCAGAATGGCTAAAACAACAATAGAAGAGACAACAGATGTTAGAAAGGATGTGAAGAAGGGGGAACACTCTTACACTGTTGGTGGGAATGCAAACTGGTATAGCCACCATGGAGGTTCCCCCAAAAGTTAAAAATAGAACTACCCTATGATCCAGCAATCACACTACGATGTATTTACCCAAAGATTACAAGAACACTAATTCAAAGGGATACCCCCAATGTTTAGAGAAGCATTACCTACAATGGCCAAATTATGGAAGCAGCCCAAGTGTCCATCAATTGATGAATAGATAAAGAAGAAGTGATACGTGCACGTGCGCACGTGTGCATGCACACACACACACACACTAGAATATTACTCAGCCAAAAGGAAGAAATCTTGCCATTGGCAACAACATGGATGGGGCTAGAGAGTATAATGCTAACTGAAAGAAGTCAGTCACAGGAAGACAAATACAACATGATATTACCCTTATGTAGAATTCAAGAAACAAAACAAATGAACAAAGGGAAAAAAGAGAGAGCAAACCGAGAAGCAAACTCTTAACTATAGAGAACACACTGATGGTTGCTAGAGGGCAGGTGGGGGGGGGGATGTGTGAAATAGGTGATGGGGATGAAGGTGTGCACTTGTGATAAGCATCAGGTATTGGGGGACGCCTGAGTGGCTCAGAGGGTTAAGTCACTGCCTTCGGCTCAGGTCATGATCTCAGAGTCCTGGGATCGAGTCCCGCATTGGGTTCTCTGCTCAGCAGGGAGCCTGCTTCCCCACCCCCTCTCTCTGCCTGCTTGTGATCTCTCTCTGTGTCAAATAAATAAATAAAATCTTAAAAAAAAAGCATCAGGTATTGGATGGAAGTGTTGAATCACTGTATTACACGCCTGAAACTAATATAACACTGTATGTTAACTAACGGAATTTAAATGAAAACTTTATTTAAAAGTAGATGTTGGGGGGTGCCTGGGTGGCTCAGTGGGTTAAAGCCTCTGCCTTCCGCTCAGGTCATGATCTCAGGGTCCTGGGATGGAGTCCTGCATTGGGCTCTCTGCTCAGCAGGGAGCCTGCTTCCCTCTCTCTCTCTGCCTGCCTCTCTGCTACTTGTGATCTCTGTCTGCCAAATAAATAAATAAAACCTTTTAAAAAAAAAAGTAGATGTTGGGTAGTGGAAAAGTAAGGCAGAAGGGGAAGTCAGAGATTTAAAGCACATAAGGAAGTTGACCTGGCTGTTGTCAGCTTAAGGATGGAGGGGACCATGGGAAAAAGAACTGAATTCAGCCAACAAACTGACTTCAAAGTGGATTCTATCCCAGGTCCTCCAGAAAGGAACACAGCCTTGCCAGCACCATAATTTCAACCTTAAGAGACCCGAAAAAGAGAAACCAGCTGAGCTGCATGTTGCTTGGAATTCTGCCCTGTGGAAACTGGGAAGTGATCAATGGGTGTTGTTTCAAAAAAATGAATAACACGGGTAGATTAAAAAGTTAGAATTGTTATATTTTCCCTTGAATGCCCCTTTTATTATTATGAAATTTCCCTCTTTATCTCTACCAATATTTTTTTCTACTTGACAGCCTACTTTGGTATTACTGTAGCTCCAACAGCTTTCTATCAGTGTCTTCATGGCATATCTTTTTCCATCCTTTTATGTTCAACCTTTCTATACTTCTTCATTCCTTTCTATAATTCTTTATTCCATTTGGGATCAAATTCAATAATTCCCTTTACTATTTCTAGCAGTACAAGTCCACTGCTGATCAATTCTCATAGCTTTGTATGTAGAAGGCTTTATTTCACCTGATTTTTTTTTTTGACTACTGATATAGCTTAGGTATAGAATTTTCAATTGGCAGATTTATTTGTTTTCAGCAGGGCAACAAGTGGTCCATATGAAGAGCCAACATTTTTACACCTTCCAATCTAAAAATACCTGCCACTCTGGTCTCTGAACACTCTGTTCTCCTCCTTAGGTCCTTTCTCTTTTTTTTTAAAGATTTTTTTAATTTATTTATTTGACAGACAGAGATCACAAGCAGGCAGAGAGAGGAGGAAGCAGGCTCCCTGAGCAGAGAGCCCGATGCGGGGCTCGATCCCAGGACCCTGGGATCATGACCTGAGCCGAAGGCAGAGGCCCCAACCCACTGAGCCACCCAGGCGCCCCCCTTAGGTCCTTTCTAAACAGGAGTAGAAAGTGATATGGTCCCTACTGAGATGTTTGTTTACACTGTGCAGTAGAGACTTAATTCATAAAGCCTGGGCTTCCCAAACCTGACACCTTCCAAATGTCTTCAGGATTGGCACTTAAGCAGCTCCTGGGAGATAACCTCTGAGTCCTTGGAATATCTTGCCTGATAAGAGTGTCTATGTATACCTCAGACTTTGGGCCAGTTAGTTTATGCTAACAATCTAATTTATGGAGAATGTACATTTTTTAATGTCCAGGTCTTTAGATCACACTGTACTTGTTTGGCCTCTAGAGGGCTTGGAGACTAAAGAACTAAAGCACACAGGTGCCCCATGCCTGAGACTGGCTCCCAATAAAAACCCTGGACTCCAGGCTCCAGTGAGCTTTCCTGATCAGCAATACTTTATACATATTGTCACATATTATTGTTGGGACAATTAAGTGCTGTCCATGTAACTCCATTGGGAGAAGAAGCTGGAAGCTAAGCACCTGGTTTCTCCTGCCCTCTGCCCTGGGCACCTTTTTCATTTGCCGATTTTAATCTGCGTTCTTCTGCTGTAATAAACCACAGTCCTGCATACGATCACTTCTCTGAGTCTTTCCAGTGAGTCATAAAACCTATGAGTGATCTTGGAGACCGTACATTTGGCATTAGGAGTGACGTTCACTAGAATGACCCTGGTTCACCAAAACATGACAAAGGTATTTTTGGAGAAAAGGAAAGATGAGGCAGTGGGAGTTAATGAACCTTTGACACCTGGATAGATACCAAACCACCCATGGTAAAAATAGCAGCTATGCTGTGATCAGTTACTAGAGGTGAAAGTTACCAGTGGAATCCAGAAATGAAAGACCTAACTCCTGAGCAATTGGGTCTCTGGATATATTACTCAGGGTCCTCCAGAGAAACAGAACCAATTATATATTTTTAAATTTTTATTTATTACTGGTTCTGTTTTATATTATTTTATATATTTCCAAACAGGAGTAGAACTTGTATAAAAAGATACAACCTACATAATATAATGAGATTTCTTATAGAGAATTGGTTTGTGCAATTATGGAGGCTGAGAAGTCCCACAAGATATTGTCTATAAGCTTGAGATACAGGAAAGGTGGTTGTGTAAGTTCCCATCCAAGTCTAAGGGCCTGAGAACCAGGAGCATCAATGGTGTAAGTTCCAGTCCAAGGCCAGGAGAGAGTCAATGTCTCAGCTCAAAAGGTCAGGCAAAGCCCTTCCTCTGCCTTTCTGTTCTATCCGGGCCCTTGATGGGCTGGGTGATGCCCACCCACACTGGAAAGGGCAATCTTCTTTACTCAATCTACTTAAATTCTAATCTCCCCTGGAAATACCCTCACAGATGCAATCAGAAATAATGTTTAGCCAAGTATCTGGGCACCCAATGATCCAGTTACATTGACACATTGATTAGCCATCACACTGGATGGACAAGGAAAACCAAAAGAACAAGAAACAAGCTGAAGTTATAATCTCTTGGTTATTGTTATCTGTAGTAACTGAAATGAAAATAAAGGAGAACGTTGAGGTGGTTCCTGACACTGTGCCAACCTTAGATTTTGGCTGGTATGAACTACAGCTATTAGCCTCGGAGCCACTACCAAATGGGGGGGGGAGCATGCTGGGATAGCAGATAGTACCTCTACAACTTCTGACTACCAAGAAGGTAGCCCAGGTGGCAGGGGGACAAAAGCAAGAAACTACTGAAACCAGGGGTTACAGCACAAGGGAGAGTCAAGAATTTAGCTAAGCTTCTCCATGGTATTGTTGCATTGGCATCTACTCTGTGGGGACAAGCAGCCCACAGAGGCCTTACACTGACACTTGGTCACCTCTTACAAGAGCATGTGTTGGACAACAGCCCAGAGAATCACAAGTAAATGTAAGTTCCTCGTATGATTTCCTCGATGGCCTTTGTGATAAACAGGTCTTCCCCCATCCCAGGACCTTCCCCTTGCGTGCCCCTTGTCTAAGACCCTATGGAGCTTACCAAAACCTCACTCTTTATGGTCTGAATTGACCAATCTGGCCTTAGCCCAGAAACCCCAAAGCCGTGTACCCACGTACTCTAATAAAGGCTTGTGCCCCAGGCCCTGCCTCTCTCTCTGCCTGCACCATGCCTTGACCTCCCCGTGTGGCCCATCAAGGTGTGTCTCTTCCAGGACCTGAGAATAATAAGCCTCCCTATTTTCAATTTCTCTGTTGAACCTGGGCTCACCATCTGGCTCCCCAAGGTTCTATTTAACAAATGCTAATTTAACAAAATCAGAACAAGGAATTATCTCATTTTTTGGATCAGTAACATCAACTTTTTCTGGATCTTACAGATGTTCTGACACCAACACTTTTTGAGTTTCCAGACCTAATTCCAAAGTAGGGGAAGGGCGCTCCCCCCTAAACCCACACACACACACACACACACACACACACACCAAGCAATTCTAGGACACCAGCAGGATGTCTGAGAATTCGACCTAATTCTGAGAATTCGACCTATCTACCCAGAGGTAGAATCAGATTCCACAGGTTAAAGGCTCAGTCCTACAAAACTATCCCCTCACCCACCCCGACCCCCAACTTTAGATACCAGTGACAAGCCCCAGCCTGTTACCTGTGTTTCTGACTGACCAGCTACAGACTGGAGGTTCCAACAACCTCCTCCTTGGACTTCAAATGCCAGTCACAATTCCAGATTATTATTTGTACTTCTGACCAACTGGCTGGAAATTAGAAGTTCCCAGAACTTTCTTGTGAAATTGTTTGAATTTGCTAGAGCAGCTCACAGAACTCAGGGAAACACATTTGCCACTTTATTAACGAATACAAATCAACAACCAGATGAAGAGATACATAGGGCAAGGTATGGGGAAAGAGCACCACTGTCCTCATGTTTTCATGTGTCCACCAACCCAGAATCTCTCTGAATCCAGTCCTTTTGGGTTGCTATGGAGGCTTCATTGCATAGCCATGATTGACTAAGTCATTGGCAATTGGCTGGTTCAACCTCCATTCCCTCTCCTCTCCCCAGAGGTCAAGGGGTTGGGGGGTGAGGCTGAAAGTTCCAACCTTCTAATCACATGGTTGGTCCTCCTGGCAACAGGCCTCCTCAAGGGTAGGATCCAGAAGTCACCTACATTAGTAACAACACACCCATGTCACCTTTATGTTTCTTTTTTTAAAGATTTTTTATTTATTCATTTGACAGACAGAGATCACAAGTAGGCAGAGAGGCAGGCAGAGAGAGAGGAAGGGAAGCAGGCTCCCCGCCGAGCAGAGAGCGCAATTCCAGGACCCCGAGATCATGACCAGAGCCGAAGGCAGAGGCTTTAACCCACTGAGCCACCCAGGCGCCCCCACCTTTATGTTTCTGAAGCCTTCTTAGGAACGGTGGATGAAAACCAAATATATCTGAGAAATATATTGTGGTCATCTGAATGACTAAATATATATGTCTTATCAATTATGATATCATAGGTGCTGAGAAAAATTAGAGTGATGCACACAAGAATGGGGAATGCAAAAGGGAGAGGCAAGGGACTTGTCCAAACAGGGTGGAAATCTTTAAACAGTAATTGAGAAATAGGATTAATAAAGCAGATATTGATAGAGCCAGAACCAAGGCATTCATGCAGCTCTGTTGGAGGTTTGGTGGACTGATGGGCCCTCCGGTGGTCCACCAACACTGGCATGCCCTAAACAAATCCACTCTATTCTCCCTAGTCTGGAGGAATTTTATTTTTATTTTTTTTAAAGATTTTATTTATTTGTTAGAGAGAGCGAGCACAGGCAGACAGAGAGGCAGGCAGAGGCAGAAGGAGAAGCAGGCTCCCTGCCGAGGAGGAAGGAGCCCGATGTGGGACTCGATCCCAGGATGCCGGGATCATGACCTGAGCCGAAGGCAGCCGCTCAACCAACTGAGCCACCCAGGTGTCCCCTGGAGGAATTTTAAAAGCCAGAAGGCAGGACATCTGGGTGGTTCAGTTGGTTAAGCGTTTGGCTTCATCAGGTCACGATCCCAGGGTCCTGGAATCGAGTCCTATTCTCCCTCTGCCTCCCCCCCCAATAAATAAAACCTTTTTTTTAAAGATTTTATTTATTTATTTGACAGACAGAGATCACAAGTAGGCAGAGAGGCAGAGAGAGAGGAGGAAGCAGGCTGTCCGCAGAGCAGAGAGCCCAATGCGGGGCTCGATCCCAGGACCCTGGGATCATGACCGAAGGCAGTGGCTTTAACCCGCTGAGCCACCCAGGTGCCCCAAAATCTTTTTTTTTTAAAGGGCCAGAAGGCCAGGATAATGATGATGGGAAAACTGACCTTGAGTTACTAGGGGTCATGGTTTGGCAAATTAATCAGGATAAAGATTGATAAAGGAGCCATAAATCCCATGGACAGATCCCTGGCTTGAGGATCTTAGGCTGTATGAACATGAGTGAGTAAAAAGGTCAGGGTAGGGAAAAACTTTCTGGGACTCCTTGACATGAGATCCTAGTGCAGTTTTCCAAAACCTGTTGGTGAGGTCTTAACAGACAATACAGTTAGTTTTGGAGAATATTGGCATGTAATAGTTGATGAGATTAAGATGAAAGGTTGGGTAAAAATCGAAATGTGTGAATGGACTTTATGTGAAGTGGTTGCATCTCCCTTATCTGAATGTATTATTGGGATGAGTCCAACTGCAGATCTCCTCTCCTACCTAGTATTGGAGAACAGAAGGCATGGAAGTTTACCCTTCGGCCAGTATTAATTGGACATGCTAAATGGGAATCTACAGAATTGTCAGGCTCCACACAGTTTCTTAATTTGAAACAGTATAGAAGGGGTGCCTGGGTAGCTCAGTCGCTTAAGCATCTGGCTTCAGCTCAGATCATGATCCCAAGATCCTGGGATAGAGCCCTGCATCGGGCTCCCTGCTCCCCAGGGAGCCTGCTTCTCCCTCTCCCTCTTGCCCTTGCTTATGCTCTCCCTCTATCTTATGCTGTCAAATAAGTAAATAAAATCTTCAAAAATAAAAAAGAAACAGCACGGAAGACCTGGTGGGCAATAGACTGGAACCTATGGCAAAAGCCCACGAGCGCCACCCAGTGGCGATCACTAAGAGTCTGGACGAGAAAATTTCCAGACAGCAAACATAATAGACACTGGTTGAGAAACAATTATCACCTTGCTATTAGGCGGTCCTTGAAACCGTCCCCATGACTGAAGATCATACAATAACCTTGAAATATGAGATACCCCTCATGTCTTGGGTAATGTCAGAGAAACACTCCAAGAAGAAAGGCAGTAGCCTTAAGTGTTCCATAATTAAAGGGAAATGGTTTACATAGGAACATGCTGCCAGAAGAAGGCTAGAAATCTTATTCCCAAGTGGGCAGACCCCTTTCCTGAGGGCTGGCTTTGGAATCACCTGAGGAGCTTCCAAATCCTATTGCTACACGGAGTGGTGTTCTATGAACAGGCGTACACCGAACAGCAAAAAGCGGCTGAGTCCACAGATGGTAGCTCCAACGTGGACAGACGACATCCTGTTTGGAAGGCCACCACACGGCAGCTGACTGCTGTAAAAACTCTGGTTAGAGAAGGTGAGAACAAATCAGCTCGGTGGGCTGAATCGCATGCTGTTTTCCTTGCAGTGATAGAAAAATAGAGCAAGGATAAGAACCACTATGTTTGAGTTTTCACTGACTAATGGGTAGTAGTCGCTGGGCTGGCCATATGGTCAGGCAGATGGGAAATAGAAAACTGGGCTGTTAAACGGGTCCCCATGGGGGTCACCTGTCCTATGAAAATCACTGGGGAATTTAAAAGGCACAGTAAGTAGAGCATGTCAATGCCCATCAGAAGAGCCCGTTTCCAGGATGCAAAGGAACTGGCAAGTGGATATCCCGGTGTGCTGGCTTGAGGCAGCCCTCCTGGTCTGTGCAATGAGTGGACATGGGAGAGGTGCAGCAATGTAGACATTTCCCTCCAACACCCACTGAGACACAAAATGTCGAGAAGAGCTGTCCTGTCGAGGGACACCTGAGTGGCTCAGTCGATCAGCTGTCTGCCTTCAGCTGCAGTCATGATCCCAAGAGTCCTGCAATCAAGCCCCACATCGGGCTTCTTGCTCAGTGGGGAGTCTGCTTCTCCACGTGCCTGCTGCTCCCCCTGCTTGTGCGTGCTCTCTCTCTCTCTCTCTC
>ML098671.1:0-21648 GCA_003697995.1 Taxidea taxus jeffersonii | reverse complement strand
CTGGGTGGCTCAGTCAGTTAGTGTCTGCCTTTGCTCAGGTCATGATCCCAGGGGTTCTGGGATGGAGCCCTGCATCCGGGTCCTTGCTCAGCAGGGAGCCTGCTTCCCCTGCTTGTGATCTCTCTCTCTCTAACAAATAAATAAGTAAGTAAAATCTTGGTCTCTGTCCTCTAGAATAACAAGAAAGAGACCTCTGGATGACTATGGGCAGATTCCTTTGGAGAAGGACCCACACATAAACTGGCAAGTCAGTTATGTCAGACCACTGCTGGTAATTTCGGGAAGCAGCAAACGAGTCTTTGGGTTTGGGGGTGTTTTTTAAAAAGATTTTATTTATTAATTTGAGAGAGAGAGAGCACGAGCTGGGTGAGGGGTAGAGGGAGGAGTGGACTCCCCACTGAGCAGGGAGTCCCCCAGCCCCATGTGGGGCTTGATCCCAGGACTCTGAGATCATGACCTGAGCCAAAGGCAGATGCTTAACCAGCTGAGCCACTCACACACCCCCTTTGTTTTTTCATTGAGCTATAACTGACATGTAACATTACTTAAGTTTCAAGTGTGCAATGGTGTTGTTTTGGTACATTTCCATATTCCAATATGGTTACCACCATAGCATTCATTAGCTAAAACCTCTATCATACCACGTAATTATTATTTCTTTTCTAAATGGGTCTTGACCAGAATAGATACTCTACTGGGTTTTGCATACTTGGTGGTAGCTGCAAATATTCAGAATGCTAGATTTTTTAAAAAGATCTTATTTATTCATTTGAGACAGAGAGATGCAGAGAGAGAGCAGGAGCACGGGGCGGGGCAGAGGGAGAGGAAGAAGCGGACACCCCACTGGGCTGGGAGCCCGAGGTGGGGCTTGATTCCAGGACCCCAGAAGGCAGGCGCGTAATGGTCTGAGCCGCCCAGGCGCCCCTGTATAGACTCTCCTCGCCAAGCACTCACCCTGCGGGCGAACCCTGTCACCAGATAAAGCTTGTGTGTGCTACTGCCGCCTTGTGGTCATTTATTTTTCCTTGCTCAGTACCCCACATACCTCCAACACCCGCGCACAGTGGCAATGAGCAAGAGAGGATTTCTGGAGATAATTAGGAAATGGATGGGCGGGGGGACCCAGTAGGGGGGACGACCAATTGGCAAAAATCCGAGACAGCCTCAAATGGCTGGGATTCAGAATTGGGAATGCCACTGCCTCATTTGGGTATGGCATTGCTCTGGGCTATATTACGCATTTATCATGATCTCCCCGTGTCGTGACCTCAGCCGGGCAGTTAACACCAGTCTTTGAATGAATCCAAGCCACTGGAACTGACTCTTGAGGTGAGAGGCACTGAGCTCGCCTTCCTAGGCTCACCATTAAATGGCGATGACGAATGTCAGACCCCTGGTCCTGAACAGAGAAGGGGGAGGAGGACGAACCTCCCCCCCCCCCCCCCCCCCCCCCCCCCCCGCCCCGCACTGAGGGTGAGCTACCCTTACCCCATCCCAGCTATGGTGGAAGGAACTCTCTGTCCTGGGCCTGTCCCTCAGCCATCCTCTGAGAGGAGAGGTCATCTTCATCTCGGGACCACTAAGGCAGCTGAAGAAGCTTATAAGGCAGAGACATCAGGCCAAGGTTGGTCTCCTGAGTTTACCTGGGGGAGGCACCTTTGCACACAGCTGGCCTGACTCTGAAGCTGTGGCCCCCAGATCGGCTGTTGCAGACGCCATTCTAGTCCCTCCCCGGAGGGGGCTGAACAGAGGGGGCTGAACACTAGGCCTTCCCCTTGACGGGTCCTCGCCAGGACCGGGAGACAAGATGGAGGGGAGGCTGGGGGGCGCGTGAAGAAGAGAACTGGTGCCTTTTTTTTTTAAAGATTTTATTTATTTATTTGATAGAGATCACAAGTAGGCAGAGAGGCAGAGAGAGAGAGAGAGGAGGAAGCAGGCTGTCCGCAGAGCCGAGAGCCCGATGCGGGGCTCGATCCCATGACCCTGGGATCATGACCCGAGCCGAAGGCAGCGGCTTTAACCCACTGAGCCACCCAGGCGCCCCGAGAACTGGTGCCTTTTAGAGGAACAAGCAACACGATACCACCATGGTCATGGAAAAGGGAACCTACCCTCTCCCCAAGACCACCTGCGAGGTAATATAGACCCAAAAGACAAGAGGGGAGGGTCAAGAAGGAGGGGCTGGTTCTCATTTGAAGGAGAGGACTCCTCTTCCTCCTCCTCCTCTCTCTCTCTCTTTCTCTCTCCCTACCCGCACCCCAACCCCTCACCCCGACCCCTACCCCCAACCCCTACCCCCAACCCGACGTGCTCATTCAGAGTTCCACCTAATAGGGCCTGAAACACAACCAGTTGGCCGCCATAGTACAGGATGGGAGGACCGAGTGCCTACTTCAGGACCCTGCGCAATTGGTCGGGAAGGTGAGAATGATCCCCAGAGGAGGCTGCAGACCCCAGTCCACACATATACCTTGTTGATGTGGATTTTTATGGCTTCAAGGACCACCCACCCTACATTAGGCTTTATATCCACCTGAGCAGACTGTCAACAGAAAATGCTAGCTGAGCTCAAAGATCTCCTCCATCAGCTGGGAATGCTGGAGAGGGCTTATCAGGTAACAGATGGTGTGCTTCATGACTTGGCAAGTTAGAGGAGGCGGAATTGAATCCTGAGTCCACACAGTTGTTTCTCCGGGGGAGGGGGGGCTCCTGGCAAATATAAGTCATCTTTCCTGACAATGATGGCTAATGTTAAAACAATACAAGAAACCATAGCTGCCCTGAATTAAATAGAGATTCATGAAAAACAAACTCAGGACCAAGTGTTTGGGCCATCTGACCCAAATCAAAATCAGGATCAACAGGGAAGCTGCCCCCCTCCCCCTTCCCTCCCACCCCTGCCCCCCAACCAAACAAACCACCTACAGCCTGGCCTCTGCTTAAGCGTGAACCCTAAGAAAACAAGATAGGTTATACATTAGTCAGGATTCTCTAGAGAAACAGAACTAATAGGATGCACACATATAGAAAGAGGTTTATTAGGAGGAATTGAACTCACGTGGGTAGAGACACTGAGAAGCCTTAAAATCTACAGTCCTCAGGCTGGAGCCCTAGGAGAGTCAACGGCATAGTTCCAGTCCAAACACTTGCTGGCTCAAGGCCTAGGAAAACCAGTGGTTCAGTTTGAGCCCAAAAGCAGAAAACAAAACAAAACAAACAAACAAACAAAAAACCCAAAGTCCCTGCTCAAGGCAGTCAGACAGGAAGTCACGCCCTCCTACTCACAGGAGGGTCAGCATTTTTATTCTATTCAAGCCTTTAACTGATGGCTTGCTGGTCACCCACGCTGGGGCCGGCAATCTGCTTTACTTAGTCCACTGACTGAAATGGAATCTCCTCCAGAAACAGCCTCACAGACAACACCCAGAATAACGATTGACCATAGCACAACATGGCCCAGTCAAGGTCACACATAAACTTAACCATCAGAAATTATCTTGAACCCTGAGAGACAAGAGGGTCCCAGATTGGATGTTTTCTAATAAATAAGGGGAGGAATTACAATGCTAGGGTTAGATTACAAGCTACAGCAGGCTACCCCTTCAGAGGCAGCCTCATTTTCAATCCCTACCTGCGATCTCCAATCAGCCCCCAGGACAGCCCCCATGTAGGGATTCAGCAGCCACAGAAGTGAGGACCCTTCTAGAAGAAAATCACCCTTGTAACATATGATTTGGGGCACCAAAGAGTAAATACACTGGCTGGCTCTGTTGGACACGGGTGCTCAAACCTCCCTAATGCCAGGGAGCACCCATGCTTCAAAGGGATCCTCAACAGGAGAGGACTAGATTGGGAGGAGAATTAATGAAAGGCAAAATTACCAACTTAACTATTAAGATTGGCCCCTCCCAGGGAGGGTGAAAGAGATAAAAAATAAAGTCGGCCCAGACTTGCTAAAAGATGTTTCTTTCCTGGCTGGTCCCTTGGAGACTCTCCCTGTTCCCATTATTGGAATGGACCGTCTCGGTCCACGGTTAAACTCATGGAACCAATCTAAGCTTTTACGCTATTGATGGACACCAACCAGTGGGAATGAGTTTCCCCATTGGTGTGGGCAGCAAATACACCACAGTAATGGCTACAGCAAGGCACTAAAGGATCAGATCATCCTGTCATGGCTGATGTAGTTAAAGAAGGGGTACCTACCATCTCACCTCTCAGTTCCCTATGATGGCCTGTGCTTACAGACCCTACTAGGGAGTGGAGGCTCATTATTGATTAGAGAGGATTAAACAAGTCTTTTCCCTTCACTAACACTCCTCTGTCAGATATCACCACCTCAATGAACAACTTTCAAAATAACATGGGTATGGCTAATTGAAGTCATTGGGTGATGGGCATTAAGGGGGGCAAGTAATGGGATGAGCACTGGGTATTACACGCAACTGAGTAAATTATTGAACACTACATCTGAAACTAATGTGTATGTTGGCTCATCAAATTTAAATTAAAAAAAGAAATAACATGGGTAAATGGTTTGGAGTTACAGTCTTGGCTAAGATGTTCCATTCAGTGAAAATCTCACAGGAGAGTTGACTACAGTCTGCCTTCACTGTTGAGAATCAACAATAAACCTTTTCCTGGTGGCCTGTGCAGGACTTCAATAGTCTTGCCATTGTACGTGGATTTTGCAGACAGGACCTAGAGGCCTGCCCCCCGTCCCCAAAACTCAGCTTTCCACTGGACCTAGCCAAGACTCTGTCTCATGAGCTGTCACAGCCCTGAATGAACACCTCACTGAGTGAAGATGGGCTCCTGCTCTCCCATAAGATACAAGGGTCCTCCTAGTCTGTTAAATTCAGAGGTTACATTTGGAACTGAGAAGGGCAACCATTCCCAGTCTGGTAAAAAAAAAAAAAAAAAAAAAAAAAAAAAAAAAAACTCTAGTGTTCCCAACGCCCACATCAGTATGGAGGCTCAACATTTGCTAGAAAAATTTGGATTTGAGTTTCAACACATTCTTCACCTCAACTATTTGCTAGGCCCTATCTCCTGGGTAGTAGTCCATAACTCTTCTGTATTCGGTGGGGCCTTGAGTAACGACAAGCACTACATAAATTAAGAGGGTTTTCACTTCAGTTCTCCCAATATTGCCCCAAGGACAGAACATAAAATTAGAAGTTTCTGCCGCTGGGGTGCGTGGGGAGCTCAGCCAACCAGCTGGGCATCCAACCCTTGGTTTCAGCTCAGGTCTTGATATCAGAGTCATGAGTTCAAGCCCTTTGTTGGGCTCTGCACTGGGCATGGAGCCTACCTAAAAAAGAATTTTCTGCCACCACAAAATTTGCTGGGGCCTCTGGGCTAAATGGATAAGCAAACTCCTGCTCACGGGCTTTTGCTGTAAGCAGCTCCCAGTCTCAGCCCAAATATATTTGCTACTAGAGAGGCAACTCGTGGCTGCATACAAGGCATTTATGGAAACTGAGGCCCTTTCTGGGGCAAAGCTAGTTACCCTCAGACAGAGATTTCCAGTATTCGATGCATAAAGGAAAAAGCTCCCCATAAAAATCAGATCAGCAACAGAGTCTTCCTTATTAAAATGGAAATAGTATCTAAGAGTAAAGCTAAACCTAGCCCTACTGGAATATTAGAAACTCCATGAGGAGATAGCTACATATGCACCCCGCCACTGAGGCTAACTTGCCCAAAGCCCAGAAGTGTCTCTGCTCAATGGGGACAGTAGGGCGGATGGTCGGCACTCTCAAAACAAGAAAAGCAGTGGTTTTCCTTCACCAATGGCGTAAAGCATGGGATATCAGGGACCAGCAATGGATAGCTACAGCCTCTCACTCCCACTCAAACGCTCCAAAGTCCACATGGGGGGGAATATGATATGCCCAGGAGGCCGAACTAGGTGTAATATCCTAGCAAAAGAGTATGGCTTTGACAAATATGCTCCAAAGGTTTACATTTTTACTGACTCCCGGTCAGTGGCTAATGACCTAAATACTCAGTCAGGACTTCGGCAAGATCAGGGCTAAAAAAAAAAAAAATACAAGCTGACTCTGCTCAGCAGGGAGCCTGCTTCCCCCTCTCTCTCTGCCTGCCTCTCTGCCTACTTGTGATCTCTCTCTCTCTGTCAAATAAATAAATAAAATCTTTAAAAAAAATACAAGCTCAGACATTTGGGATACAGAAATGGGAGGAAATCACCACATTGGTTCCCACTATCCCATCTGGGTACACCATATCTCTGTTCATGCCAAACAAGGGATGGAGGAGGCATGCTACGATGCGGAATCTAAGGAATTGACCAGACCACCAAAGGAGGTAAGGCTCTAGAAAGAGAGGGAGTCTCCAGACCTTTGGGAGGAATCACCCTACCCCTTTTATCAGTGGCCACATGAGAGGTGAGAGCATTTGGGCTGTGTGTGGTTGTAAAAATGCATGGTTTTTTTTTAAATGGATTGTTAATAGAGGAATCTACGCAATGGAGAGATATTTAAACAAAGCCATTAGGGACTGCACGAGATGCCAGAAATCTAGACACTGGGCCTACTTCATGGGAGAAAGAAAAGGCTACCTCTGAAATAGCAAATCTGAAAGATGAACCACGAGAGACTGTGGGCTCCAAGAAACAAACTGAGGGTTTCAGAGGAGAAAGGGGAGGGGGGGTGAGCTGGGTGACGGGTATTAAGGAGGGCGTGGATTGCATGGAGCACTGGCTGTTACGTGCAAACAATGAATCAGGGAACACGACATCAAAAACTGTAAAAACTGACGGACTGTATGGTGACTAATGTAACACAATAAAAAAAAAGAAAAGAGAAATGAAATAGCAAATCAATTTCATTAGGCCCCTCCCTGCAGTTACCAGAACTATCATATATGACTGAACAATGGTGGGTATTGACATGGGCCTTCTATCTGCTTCCCTATGCAGGGCACCAACCTGTGCTGATATTATTGAGCCTTTGAGAGTGTCACGAATTATATAATCAGATCAAGGCTCCCACTTCACTGCAGAGAAAATGCAGTAACAAGCATTATAAAGTAACATTGTTCGGGTTTTTTACCTATCCTGTGGTCCTACAGCAGCAGGTGTCATAAGAAAACATAATTTTTTATTGTGTTTTTTTTTAATTTTATTTATTTATTTGTCAGATAGAGAGAGAGTGCAGGAGCAAGCACAGGCAGACAGAGAGGCAGGCAGAGGCAGAGGGAGAAGCAGGCTCCCCGCCGAGCAAGGAACCCGATGCGGGACCCGATCCCAGGACACCGGGATCATGACCCCAGCCGAAGGCAGCCGCCCAACCAACTGAGCCACCCAGGTGTCCCAATTTTTTATTGTTTTTTAATTTTTATTTATTTATTCGACAGAGAGAGACACAGCGAAAGAGGGAACACAAGCAGGGGGAGTGGGAGAGGGAGAAACAGGTTTCCTGTGGAGCAGGGAGCCCGATGTGGGGTTCGATCCCAGGACTCCAGGATCATGGCCCAAGGCCAAGGCTGATGCTTAATGACTGAGCCACCCAGGTATCCGACATAATGGTATTTTAAAACAAAGGCTCTTAAGACAATGTGGAGGACAGTGGTCCCTCCTGTTCAGAAGTACTGCTCACGATCCTAATGACAGCAAATTCGTGCCCCCGTGGCATAACTGTGCCATATTAAAATTCACAACAAATGAAGAAACCATTAATAGAGATGTTATGAACTCTGCTAGCATACATATCCACACCTGGCCGCAACTCAATTGCCAATTTTTTTAAAGATTTTATTTATGTATTTGAGAGGGAGAGAGCGTGCCCAAGCACGGGGAGAAAGAAAGGGACAAGCAGACTCTCCATTGAACATGAGCCCAGTGCGGGGCTCAAACTCACTGAGAGATCAAGTCCTGAGATCAAGTCCTGAACCAACATCAAGAGTCAGATATCTGGGGTGCCTGGGTGGCTCAATTGGTTAGGTGACTGCCTTCGGCTCAGGTCATGATCCTGGAGTCCCAGGATCGAGTCCCACATAAGGCTCCCTGATTGGCAGGGAGTTTGCTTCTCCTGCTGACTTTGCTCCTCTCATGCTCACTCACTCTCGCTCTATCTCTCAAATAAATAAATAAATAACGTCTTAAAAAAAAGAGTCAGACACTTAACCGACTGAGCCATCCAGGCGCCCCTCATTACTAGTTTTCACAGACACGGGAGCCCTCGCTTCACCTCCCACAGCAAAGCCATGGCCTCTTTCTTTTCTCCCTTACAGAAAATCCAGCCCCCTTCCCCTCCAGCCTGACAGGCACCAGACCCAGACCGCTGGTTCTGGGCCCATTCTCTCAGCCTGCCTCCGCTCCTCCATCCAGTGGAAGCCAAGCAAACCTCTCCCGCCGGCAGGAGACAGAGAGAGGCATCCTCATTGTCTGCTGCCCACAAGCTCCACTGAAAACGCCACAGAACAAACCCAGTAAGACCATTTGACTAATTCGCTTCTCCCCGCCCCGACTGCTGCACACAGATGACCTCTGATTTTCACCTCGACCCTTTGGCTGTGTCCTCTCCTTACCCGAGAACTTCCTACCTGCGCCAGCATCAGCTCCACAGCCCCTGATGGACACCCCAGTACCTTACTGCTGATGAGCTCTGTCTGAAAACATACAGCTTGTCGCTCACAGGTGTCCTCTAACCCTGTGCGCCAACTTCTAGTTCAAATATGTGGCCAGAGTCTGAACCCATAACCAGTGGATCTGACCCAGGTGCTGACTAACACACAGGTTTATTTTGCTACACTAACACATTATAAGCATCTGTTTACGTCACCTGGAATTGCATTAAGCCACACAACTTGCCTCCACAAGAGCATGGAATACAGGCAATGGAGGGAGCCTGGTCGGCCTGTAAGGGAATCCCTTGTAAAGGGGCTTCCCCTATTACAGGATCCTCTTGTCCAAGCTTGGACACTGAATTTAGTCAAAGTTTCGGTAGAGTTTTCCTCACAGCAACCCCCACCCCCCACCAATGACTTGTCCTCAGCAACCACACTAGCCACAACTCTCCAACACTACAAACTTTCCAAATATTCCCCAGATAGGGGCAGCTGGGTGGCTCAAGAGTCAGTTAGGCAGCTGACTCTTGGTTTCAGCTCAGGTCATGATCTCAGGGTCCTGAGGTCGAGCCCCATGACAGGCTCTACACTCAGTGTGACATCTGCTTGAGAGTTTCTCTCCTTCTGCCCCTCCTGCTCATTCTCTCTCTCTTTCAAATAAATCTTTTAAAAAATATTCCCCTGATACTAACCACTTGAGGATCACTAATTGGAGTAGGGGAAAGCAATAAAAGCAGCCTATGTACAAGACATCACACAGCAATGAAAAGAAATTCAGACAGCTGTGTCCTAGGAGTTACACACACAAATTAAATAAATCGCCAAGAACTGAAACTCTTGGCCAGTGTCACCATACTTTAGCAAACGTGATGTTAGACAACAGCATAGCCCTAGATTACCTACTGGCTGATGAAAGAGAAGTCTGGGGACACCTGGGTGGCTCAGCTGGTTAAGCGTCTGCCTTTGGCTTGGGTCTTGATCTCAGGGTCCTGGGATCGAGTCCTACATCGGGCTCCCTGCTCAGTGGAGAGCCTGCTTCTCCCTCCACCTGCTGTTCCCTCTGCTTGTGCTCTTTCTCTCTAACAAATAAATAAATAATTTTTTTAAAAAAAAAGGAAAGAAGTCTGGGCCCTTATTTTTTTTAAAGATTTTATTTATTTATTTGACAGAGAGAGATCACAAGTAGGCAGAGAGGCAAGCAGAGAGAGAGGAAGGGAAGCAGGCTCGAGAGCCCAATGCGGGGCTCGATCCCAGGACCCTGGGATCATGACCTGAGCTGAAGGTAGAGGCTTTAACCCACTGAGCCACCCAGGTGCCGCAGTCTGGGCTCTTATTAATACATCTTGCTTCATGGTGGTTGTCAAAACTCAGGACTCTGTAAGAAGAAACTTTCTTTTTTTTTTTTTTCCTCTGAAAGGATTATTGCAAGGGAGGGAAAAGATCATTTCAAGGGTGGAGGGGGTTGGTTGCAATAGGGAGAGTGCTGTGATCATAAGTTTGCAAGGGTCTCAAAATGAAGCAGAAAAAAAAAGGCTTTTATTTTATAGGATAAGGAGGAAGCAACCAAAGATAAGCTGAATCTTTAGAGGGGAAGTTGGAGAAGCAAGGGAAAATGGCTGGTGGGTTCTGACAGCAAAGTATCTGGCTGTTGTCCGTCAGTTCTCAGGAGAAGCTGAGAAGGGGGGCACATTTCACTCTTTGTGTGTTTGCTTGGAGACAAGCAGAGTTCGGGTACCTGTAGGAAAAGAGAAGCCTGACTAAAATTAGGTCAAGACAATGCAGAGGGTAAGCAGTTGATAATTTTGAAACTTAGTCCCCCCTGTTGTTTAAGACAAAGTCTGTCCTTAAACACTATTAGGGGATGGAATAAGACTCATTGGGGGGACGCCTGGGTGGCTCAGTGGGTTAGGCCGCTGCCTTCGGCTCGGGTCATGATCCCAGGGTCCTGGGATCGAGTCCCACATCGGGCTCTCTGCTCGGCGGGGGGCCTGCTTCTCCCCTCCCCATTCTGTCTGCCTCTCTGCCTACTTGTGTGATCTCTGTCTGTCAAATAAATTTAACAAAAAAAAGACTCATTGGGAAGTTGAGTTTAGTCCAAATAGTTTCAAGAGGGGTTGACCTTCATGTTCTTGTTCCTTTGGTATCATCTGTTGATTGAGCTGTCGGGCTGCCACCTGTTGGGATGTATTAGAGATTAGGCGTTTAACAAGAAGATATACCCAGGAAGAAAACAAAATCATAGTTATTCATGGCTATATAAAAGAACAAAAGCAAGAGTTAAGGTTTAGAGAGACCCAGTCGAGAAGATTCCTAGACATTGGTCCTGAAGCATATCCAGACAGTAGAGTGGCAATCTGAAGAATTTCCTGAAATGTTTGAATGTTTTTGGCGATGTCATAAACCTCAGCGAGGTTTCGGGGAGCACATGCACAGTGGTACCTTCTAACCATTAAACAAGTGCCCCCTTGGGATGACTGGGTGGCTCAGTCGTTTAAGCATCTTCCTTTGGCTCAGGTCATGATCTCAGGGTCCTGGGATCAAGTGCTGCATCAGGCTCCTTGTTCAGCGGGAAGAGCCTCCTTCTCCCTCTGCCTGCTGCTCCCCCTGCTTGTGCGCTCTCTCTCTCTCTCTCTCTCTCTCTCTGTCTCTCTGACAAATAAACAAACAAAATCTTAAAAAATTAAAAAGTAAAATAAGCAATTGCCCCCTTGAGAAGCCAGGATCATGGCCAATACTAGATAATTATGAAGGACCACTGGCTGGAGTTCCTGGAGTTCTTTGGCAATCATCTTGGTGGTTTTGGTCATGGTTATTTGGTCATGGTTATTTCGAGTAGCAGAGCATGGAAGATGCGGGAGTCCTGGTGATCTCCAGAGTGGCCCACACGACAACAGCTCTAACCATACCGGTTGCCATACATGATTTGCCGCAGCAAAGTTCTTAGATTTACTCCCCACCTAGCCTCTCGTTCTAAGGTTTCTTGAGAGCATGATGAGAAAAGAAAGCCACTGCCTCCTTCTGGGACTTGAAGAATGCCTAAGCTTAGAGATATAACATGCTTTTGTAGAACTTTTAGCTCACCAAGAATCTAGAAAACTTAAATCTGAAGGAATAGAGGACTTAAGATGAAGAAAGAAAGCAGTCTGGCTAAGCATACATTGCCCTTTTTGAAAAGTATTGAGGTTGAAGGAGACTCCTTATATCTAGGGAGAAAAGCCCAGCATAGGGTTCTGTCCCCTACGTCTCTCCTTCCCTCTCGTCCTCTGCCCCTCCCGGCCACTCACACTGCTCTCTCTCTTCCTCAAATAAATAAATAAATAAATAATTTTTTAAAGTCCCTAATTATAATGGACAAAATACAGAAGCAGCATGTCTGATACACCACAGTGTGCTGTGCACGAGTATATATTGTGCCTGTTTTCATGGACAGAGAACTACTGAACAGAATGGGGCAGGGGTGGGGGTAGTGAGTTTCAGATAGGAGATAAAGCAGTAGGCATCACATGCTTGGTCCAAATTCCCTACAGGACAGCCCCTCTCTGAGATGAAGAAGCCTTTTGGAGGCCTCATTGGAATACTCAGACTAAACTACATCTAGATATGCCTACGACTCAGCTAGCCCTAGCGGAGGTCCTGCAGTTTTGGACTACAAAACATGTATCCTAACTACACTCAGGCCATTAGTACCCAGCGGCAACAACATGGATGGTGGATTGAAACATTAGTAGAGGGGCTCCTGGGTGGCTCAGTCAGTTAAGCTTCTGCCTTTAGCTCAGGTCATGATCCCAGCATCCTGGGATCGAGCCCCACATCAGGCTCCCTGTTTGGCGGGAGGCCTGTTTCTCCTTCTCCCTCTGCCCCTCCCCCTGCTTGTGTTCCCTCTCTCACTGTCTCTCCCTCTGCCCCTCCCCCTGCTTGTGTTCCCTCTCTCACTGTCTCTCTCTCTCTCTCTCCGTCAAATAAATAAATAAAACCTTAAAAAAAAAGAATGTCTTTGCATACCTGCAATCTTGGGTCATGCCAGTGTATGCTAACAGAGCAACTTATGCAAGAGCCTGGTCTTTGTATGCTTTAGTCTTTGGGATACCCTGTAGCAGTTTGACTTCTTGGGAGCTGGAGACTGGTCACTGGTCACTCCACTCCACTCCCACAGGTGGGCACTCCTTGCCTACATGACTGACCCCCAATAAAAACCCTGGACAGCAAGGCTCAGGTGAGCTTCTCTGATTGACTAGACTTCCTATATATTGTAACACATCATTGCTGGGAGAATAAGGACTCTCTGTGTGACTCTACTTGAGGAGAATAACTGGAATCTTGCCTCTGGTTTTTGCTGGCCTCTTCCATATGAACCTTTTCCTTTTGCTGGTTTTAATCCGTATCTTGCACTGTAATAAATCACAACCACAAGTATAACAGCTTTTCTGAATTCTGTGAGTTCTTCTAGTAAATCATCATAACTGAGAGTGGTCTTTGGGATCCCCCAACACAGTATTCCTCACTTGTTTTTCCATACAACAAAAGGAAGAAGAGAAAATAATTGAAAAATAGGATTAGAGAAATTTAGAATAAAGAGATGAATAGCTCATATTCCCGACTTCTACACAAACTACACATTTGTCTGTCTGCTTCCCGACAACCACAATTAAAATTAAAAAAAAAAAAAAAAGGCAAACGTGATCAGCTACATGATTCGCATTCTCCACACAGAGAAAACAAATCAGTTCCTAAGGAAGTAACGATTGCCAGCCACTGAGGCCTACGAAATTTTATTGTTGGTTCTTTCTAAAGGTCAGTGATTTTCAGCTCAGAATTTTCCCAGTGAGTCCATATTTAGTAAAAAATTCTGAGCAGATGCTTTCAGGGTGGAGGGTAGGCTTTCTTGGTTTTTCTATGGCTTCTTTACAGTCATCTCTGTAAGTTTATCCCCCAACTGAAGGCAAGTTCCTTCTCCTATGATCTTCTACTTGAAAAGCATTTTTTTTTCTCCACAAACACAACTTGTATATGGAGAAAAAATGTAAACAATATAGGTAAACATTAGGAAAAGAAAAATCTCTGTAAAAGGAAAAGGAAAATCCTCCATAATATATTCCCTAACCTTTGGTCTGACATAACCATGATTATCTGGTCTGAAGAGATTTTGGCCAGATTTGTTTAATATACATATAAGCCCATCTATCTGTGTGGAGCTTTGAGTAAAATGAGTGTGTTGTTCATAATATTCTGTATTGTCTTTGACACACAAAAAATCTACTCTATGTTCTATCCTGCTATTTGTTTTGTTTATGGCAGTTTTTGACACAATTTGAAGAAAAACATGTTTATAGAGGAAAAACTTACCAATCTTTTATACTGTCTAGGTTTTTTTTAAAGATTTTATTTATTTATTTGACAGAGAGAGACACAACAAGAGAGGGAACACAAGCAGGGAGAGTGGGAGAAGGAGAACAGGCTTTCTGCAGAGCAGGGAGCCCAATGCGGGGCTTGATCCCAGGACTCTGGGATCATGACCCAAGCAGAAGGCAGATGCTTAACGACTGAGCCACCCAGGCACCCCACTACCTAGGTTTTATATAATGCCTTACAAGGACTATTCCACTAAGAAGTTATAAACAAAAATTCTCTTTATTCTCTTGTATTTCTCTTATTGTTTCTCTCTATGTTTTATGGTTTCAATATTTTAGGTTTAAATTTTTGTCACATATGTAATTATCTTTTTGTAAGGTGTGAGGTAGGAGTCTGGCTAGATTTTTTTTTCTCATGACTACTTGGTTTTAAATAATCTATCTTTCCTCCATAGATGTAAGATGCCACTTATATCATATTATTAAATTCCCATTTGTAAAAAAGAAAATTCCCATTTGTAGTTGGGTCCCTCTTTGGACTCCATTTTGTTTCAATTACTATTCTGCTGATGGCAGGATTTTACATTATTTCTCTTATAAAATACATGCAAAATCTAGGTCCACAGTAAGCATTCTACACATTTTAATGTGGTAAAAATGATGAGGATGATCATTTCAAGCTGAACAGGTGTGTGCTGAATAGGGATCAGTAACCTTTAAGGACATGGCTCTGGACTTTTCCCAGGAGGAGTGGCAGAATATGGGCCTGGAGAAAGGGAAACCTTCTTATACTGTTGCTGGGAATGCAAGCTGGTGCAGCCACTCTGGAAAACAGTATGGAAGGTCCTCAAAAAGTTGAAAATAGAGCTACCCTATGACCCAGCAATCGCACTACTGGGTATTTACCCTAAAGATACAAATGTAATGATCTGGGGGTGCCTGGGTGGTTCAGTGGGTTAAGCCTCTGCCTTCGGTTCAGGTCATGATTCCAGGGTCCTGGGATTGAGCCCCGCATCGGGCTCTCTGCTCAGTGGGGAGCCTGCTTCCTCCTCTCTCTCTGCCTGTCTCTGCTTACTTGTGGTCTCTGTCTGTCAAATAAATAAAAAAAAATGTAGTGATCTGAAGGGGCACATGCACCCCAGTGTTCATAGCAGCAATGTCCACAATAGCCAAACTGTTGAAAGAGCCCAGATGTCCATCAACAAATGAATGGATAAAGAAGATGTGGTATATATAAACAATGGAATATTATGCAGCCATCAAAAATGAAATCTTGCCATTTGTTACAACATGGATCGAACTAGAGGGTATTAGGCTAAGCAAAATAAGTCAATCAGAGAAAGACAATTATATGGTCTCACTGATATGTGGAATTTAAGAAACAAGGCAGAGGATCTTAGGGGAAGAGAGGAAAAAACGAAACAGGAGGAAACCAGAGAGTGAGAAAAACCATAGGAGACTCTTAATCATAGGAAGCAAACTAAGGGTGGCTGGAGGGGAGGGAGTGGAGGAATGGAGTAACTGGGTGATGGACATCTAATGAGCATTGGGTTCTAATGAGCATTGGGTGTTATATGAGACTGATGAATCACAGACTTGTACCCCTGAAACAAATAATACATTATATGTTAATTGTTGAGTTTAAATTTAAAAAGAAAAAAAATCTTTAATAAAGAGCTATCATTTCTAAAGCACATTAACCTAACAGTAATAAAAGAGTAGTGAGAAACACACAAAAACTAAGAAAGACAACTCTCTCATGGAGAAATTATGGATTTTTTTCTTTCTCTTTTTAAATTTGAATTTAATGCTATTATAAGGTTGTTATTTAGTAAATAAAAGCAAAAAAAAGAGAATGTTCTCAGAGTGTGATCTTCTGAATGCCTTATTTCTCTTAGCTCTTCTTTCTCTTCTGACCCTGATTCTCCAGACTTCCATTGATTCTATAATTCTAGCCACTGCACTGTAAATAAAATGCTTTTCTGCTTTAAAAAAAAAAGAATATGGGCCTTGTTCAGAGGACCCTGAATATAAAAGTGAAGCTACAGACTACAACCACCTGATCTCTGTGGTTAAGAATGGCCACCCTCTGTAATTTAATAAACCTAATCCTTTTCTCTGTCCTTCAGAGCTGTCAGTGCCAAAGTCTTTGTTTTTCCTATAACAGAGTGTTTCTTCTTTTATTACGTTTATGGTTTCTGGGAGTTTTTTAGTGTTTACCTTTCTGTTACATATGGAATTTATTGTTTTTTAAATACTTTATTTATTTGTGTGTGTGTGTGAGAGAGAGAGAGAGAGAGAGAGAAAGAGCACATGAGCAGGGGGGGAGGGGGAGAGGGAGAGGGAGAAGCAGACTCCTCACTGACCAAGGAGCCCCACATGGGACTCAGTCCCAGGACCCCAGGGATCACGACCCAAGCCAAAGGCAGATGCTTAACCATCCAGGCACCCCTGGAATTTATTTTTGGGTATGGTATGAGTTAGGGATCCAGTTTTGATGGGAGATTAATGTGCAGCTTCTTTATGATGTCCCTGAAATTGCTTCTTTTCTACATGAATTTTTGAACTGTCAAGGCAAAGACCTTTATGATTTTCCCTTAACAGCATTTCTTGTTTGTTAATAGAAACATTTTGGGCTAATCATTTTGAGTACTACTTTAACTGTTTGTAATACAATTTGATGGTATTCTGTTTCTTAATAACTAAATTTAGTCCTGTTATATTTGTAGATCTAACAGATCTATTTAGCCTCCTATGTGTTAGAAATATCTTATTATAGGGGCACCTAGGTGTCTCAGTGGGTTAAAGCCTCTGCCTTCGGCTCAGGTCATGATCTCAGGGTCCTGGGATCAAACCCCACATTGGGCTCTCTGCTCAGTAGGAGCCTGCTTCCCCCTCTCTCTCTCCGCCTGCCTCTCTGCCTACTTGTGATCTCTGTCTGTAAAATAAATAAATAAAATCTTTTTTTTTAAAAAGGCACATATACAATGGTGGTGCTGCGATTTAAACGATTTTTTTAAAAAAAGAAATATCTTATTATATTATTTAATTCTTCTCTAATTTTTTATTTGTCCAATTGATCTATTATAGATCAGTACATAAAATCTCCCATTTTTAAAATTTTTGAATATTATTTTATTTCTTATATTTTTGTTGTTGATGTTTTGGGGGACTTTTTTAGAAAAGGAGAGACAGAGGGTGAGGGAGAAAGATAATTTTATGCAGGCTCCAAGCCCAGCACAGAGCCCAACGGGGGACTCAATCTCACAACACTGAGATCATGACCTGAGCTGAAATCAAGAGTTGGACACTTAACCGACTAAGCCACCCAGGTGCCCTGTAGTTTTTGTTTTTTTTATAAATGTCAAGGGGCGCCTGGGAGGCTCAGTCGGTTAAGCTTCTGCCTTTGGCTCAGGTCATGATCCCAGGGTCCTGGGATCAAGTCCCACATCAGGCTCCTTGCTCAGCACGGAGCCTACTTCTCCCTCTCCCTCTGCCTGCTGCTCCCCCTGCTTGTGCTCTTTCTTTCAAATAAATAATAAACAATGAATCTTAGAACACTGAAAAATTAAAATAAGTAAATAAATAAATAAATAAAATCTTTAAAAAAAAAACTATTGGGGTGCCTAGCTGGCTCAGTCAGTAGGTATGTGACACTTGATCTGCCTCTCTGCCTACTTGTGATCTCTGTCAAAAAAATAAATAAATAAAAATCTTTTAAAAAAATAAAATCAGTCTATATTTTGTCACTTGTTGCTAATTGTCCTAAACTCAACATTTTCAGATGTTAAGATTCTCTTCTCACTTCCTTTTGTTTGCAATTGTCAGGTGTGATTTTATATTTGTCCTTCCTCTAATCTTTCCAAATTATCTCTTGTATTTGGGGTTTTTTTAAAAGATTTTATTTATTTATTTGACAGAGAGAGAAATCACAAGTAGACAGAGAGGCAGGCGGTGGGGGGGGAGCAGGTTCCCTGCTGAGCAGAGAGCTCAATGGGGAACTTGATCTCAGGACCCTGAGATCATGACCTGAGCCTAAGGCAGAGGCTTAACCACGGAGCCACCCCAGGTGTCCTGTATTTTGGATTTTGCTTTGTATTTCAAACTGAACATATTTGGCCTTTCAGTAGACAAGTTTACCCTGATTTTGTCTGTACACATGACAGAGCTATTTGGTCTTAGGTCTCCCAGTCTATTTCCTATTATTCATGCTGTTTCCACTGCTTTTGTCTTTTAATCTTTTGTCATGTCGTCCTGGTTGCCTTCATATTAGTTTGGGCATGTTTCTTCTATAACAAAGGGAGGGGCACTTCTAAAGGGTTTGTGGGGAGCCAACATAGTTGAATCAAACAAATCCGAAAAATATGGACCAAAAAAGCAAGCTACAGATCAGTTTTATTTGTAACTATCAATGCAAAACTACTAACTAAAATACCAGCAAAAGTTTGTCTGCTGCATGCTGGCTCATAGCATGAGCAAATGAAGTTTATTCTACTAATGCAAGAAGGGTTCAATATAAGGACATTTGTTAATATGATTTATTATATAATGGATCAAAATGAATAGTCTTATGATCATCTCCATAAACACTGAGAAGGTAATTTGATAAAATTCAACAGCTATTCTTGACTCAAAAAAAATAACTCCAATAAAATAGGGACAGATGGACACTTATCATCATATACTATCTCTCTGTCAACTCAAAGCCTGCATGTTCTGTGGGGAAACAATATATATGCTGACTCAACAATAAGAGAAGCCTAGGAAGAGTAAGTGTTATTGTGTAATGCTGTTTTGAAAATACCTGATAATGTTTTTAGACTTCAAGTATGTCTCTTAAAATGGCATACAGCTAGATTTTATGTCATACAATCTGACAATTTTCTCTTTTATTTTTTGTTTGTTTGGTTGGTTTTTTTGTTTGTTTGTTTTTGACAATTTTCTCTTTTAACTGGTGGGTACAGTTCATCTATATTTATCATGACTGACTATATATGTATGTATTTCGACTATCTTATTCTGTGCTTTTTATTTGTAACATTATTTTTCAATATTTTTGTCTCCCTTCTTGTCTTCTTTTAGGTTGATTGTTTTTAATCCACCTTTGATAAGTAGGATGATGACCACCAAAAATACCCATGCCCTAATTAATGCTCAGAACCTGTGAATATGTTACCTTACACAGAATAGGGGTCTTTGCAGATATGATTAAGGTTAGGGACCTTGAGATGCAGAAATTATCCTGGATTAGCAAGGTGGGCCTAATCCAACTACAAAAGTGCTTAGAAGTGGAAAACCTTCCCCAGTTATAGTCAGAGAGAAATGTGACAATGTGGGAAGAGTCATAGAGCTGTAACTTGAGGGCTTTGAAGATGAAGGAAACTGGTCATGAGCCAAAGAATTCAGACAGCCTCCAGAAGCCAGAAAGGGCAAGTAAATGAATTCTCTCTGAAAGCTTGGAAATAAAGGTAGCCTTGTCAACACTTTGATTTAGCCCAGTGAGATCTGTGTTAGACTTATGACCTACTCTAAGATAAATCTAAGTTATTTTAAGCTGCAAAGTTTATGGTAATTTGTTACAACAGCAATAGGAAAATAATACACCATCCAATTCTTGACTGTCTTAATTTGGAAGTTGTACACTTTTTCTATTATTTACTGGTTACCTTATAAATTTTAGCATGCATTTGAACTTACTAAAGTCTAAATTTAGTCAATATATTTCCTCCTAAGTGTAACATACACAATTTATTTCTGTCTTGTTCTTATACCCATGATTTATCATTAACGGGTTTCGTAGTTAGTGTTCATTTAAATTTACCCACATCTTTATCACTTTTTTTGCTCATCATTCCTGTATCTTGGATCATTATTTGGGATCAGTTTCTGTTGGAGATACATCTTTTAAGAAACCCTTAAATATTATCTATGCTACATTAAACTTTTTATTTTATTCTTTACTATATTAAAATACACTTATATATGATACATATTACATAAATGTATTTTAATATAATATATATATATAATTTTTTATTGTCCATCTCTCCATGAGGACAGGGACATTTCTGTCTGCTTTGTTCACTGCAGAATCCTTAGAATAGTGCCTGCCATGCTCAGTAAAGATTGGTTGAACATGAAGTAATAATGTCCATCCACACTCTGGGACATTTTTAGGAAATTCCCCATTCTTGCTGTGGCTTGCTGCAAGCCACTGACTCCACTGACTCCACAGACCCCAGAAGCTTGGCCACACCACAGCAAAAGACATTTCACTATTGCTTATCCTTCACTTCAAGAATAATCACCAAACCAAAGTCACTCACACTACAGTTCTCAAGAACATGTCTTGTTCAATGTGGGCAAAGACTGCTGACATAAATTTGGAAACAAAAAGGCTTTACTCTCTGCGAAAGAATGAGCTAAAAATAAAACCATCTCTGCCCAAAGGGACTGGAAGAGAAATTATACACCTTAAATCATGGCATTAAGCAGAAAGGTAAAAAAAAAAAAAGTCCTCTGAACATTTATGATCAAAAGTTTGCCATCATGCTTTCTTGAAGCCTCAAATCTCACCTCTCAGCTATTATGCATTATCAAGATTATGGAAACCATAATTCTGCTAGCTTCCTGAAAACCTTTGGAAGTGTACCTCCCTTTGCTATGCTCTGGAACACACATAACCCATCCAGAACAGTACCAAAGAAATTAGAACACATAATGAAAGATGAAAAGACATAAAAGCAATGAAAACAGGATGCACAACAGGAAATATGCTGGGAGACCTAAGACTAAATAGATCTGTTATACCCACAAACAATACTGGGTAATACAGTAGGACTTACCTACCAAAAACCAGAATACTCTCAGATTGAACCACAAATGGCTAAGGTAGTTCTCAGATTAATACACAGCCCAAAATACAACTATAAACAGACCAGAAAGAGTGAGATGAATTGACACACACATTCAACTAAAGAAGTTAGAAGAAGGGACGCCTGGGTGGCTCAGTTGGTTAAGCAGCTGCCTTCGGCTCAGGTCATGATCCCAGTGTCCTGGGATCGAGTCCCTCATCGGGCTCCTTGCTTGGCAGGGAGCCTGCTTCTTCCTCTGCCTCTGCCTGCCACTCTTTCTGCCTGTGCTCTCTCTCTCTAACAAATAAATAAATAAATAAATAATTTTTTTTAAAAAAGAAGTTAGAAGAAATAGAAAAGAAAATGGAAGGACTTTAATGAAAGAAAAAGTACCAATGAATGAATTGGAAAATAGAGAAATTATATAAATGCAAGAATTGGTCTTTGGGGGGACATAAGAAAAACAAAATGTAAGTATTGGTTACCTAACTGAGGGGGAAAAATCACAAATACACCCTATAAGAAATGATAGTGGAGGGGCGCCTGGGTGGCTCAGTGGGTTAAAGCCTCTGCCTTCGGCTCCGGTCATGATCCCAGGTCCTGGGATCGAGCCCCGCATCGGGCTCTCTGCTCGGCCAGAAGCCTGCTTCCTCCTCTCTCTCTGCCTGTGTCTCTGCCTGCTTGTGATCTCTGTCTGTTAAATAAATAAATAAAATATTAAAAAAAATTAAAAAAAAAAAAGAAATGATAGTGGAGAAAAAACTCCATATTTAGAGGAAAATTAAATTAATCATATGAGATCACTTTGTTCAAAATTTCACAAATATATTTTTTCAAAATTTTACAAATATATT